>JAMLFT010005920.1:0-16844 GCA_026544285.1 Pachyrhizus erosus
TTATTAAAATTGACATAATTTGGTGAAAATAATTAATTTTTTAATAAATGTGATTTTTTTTCTTATAATCAAAATCAGAGGAATATTTAATTTGTAGGTGTGTTAATAAATATTCACATGATATAACAAGGGGTAATGTAATTTCTTAACGAAAAAAAAGAGCCTTATATTACAAGAATACTATAGAATAAAGGATGTCTTGCGTTAAATATTCCCAATTCCCACGATCTTGTCATTTGAGGTTTACTTTTCACAAAGTTCAAGATATTGCAAACTTACTGGCTTTTTATCCATTTCTCCTCTTTATACATTAGTGTTTGCTTCTCTTCATCACCATGGCATCTTCTAAAAATACATCAATATAAAATTTTCATAAGCAATTTTACAATTAAAAAATTAATAAATTATATTAGAGTAGACCACGTAAATTTTATCTAAGGCCTTTACATGATCAGTAATAAAAATGTCAATGATCATCCTATTGTAATATACTAGTTTTAGTATGCGTGTATCTTGAATATAAATTATAATAATTATCTAAATTATAATTTATATTTTTGGATATTTTAAAATAAAATTTTTAAGTAAAAATTATTGATAAAAATTTAAAAATAATTTAAAAATTTTATATTACAATAAATATTTAAAAATATAAATTGATTATTTTTAGTTGAGTTTCTTTTTTTAAATTAAAATATTATAATTTTTTAATTAAATTATTTTTATATAAATATGTGTGTGGGTGTGTACGGGTGGGTGTGCGTGTCTTAAAGTTTTTAAGATGAAATAATTTCAATTGACTATATAAAAAAACATTATTTCATATCATATAAGAGGTAAAAAAAATGTAAGCTGTTGTTTAAGCTTAGTTGAATTTATAGTGAAAACATATTTATCAATTCTTTTATATATGACTATCACTCTTTATTAAATTTAGTTCATTAAAAAAATCTTATAACTGAAATAATAATAAAAGAATAATACATTTTAAGGACAGTAACTACAAAAGACTCATAAAACTAAAAATATGTACTGCAATGTTAATTTTTTTTCATATTCTTTCTTTAATTTTACAATACTAACTGGTAACAATAATATGTCACAAAAAGTATTGTATTATTCTTTGTTAAATTTATAATTACATGTTACCACCTTTAATTCTTTTTATTCTAGTTTTTGTATATGGTATTTTATTTTGAAAATTCAAATTCATAAATATAGTAAATAAATACATAACAGTCAATTAATTAATGCACGAATATAAATACTCATTAATAACACCATTAGAATCCAATATCCTTCTCTCAATACCTAATAATAAATATGCATTGAAAACTAAACGTCTCACTAATTAATATGATTTATTAAATAAATAATTAAAAAGAATATTTGAAGTAGCTCTATTTTAATCTATATTATAAAAAATAAAAATGAGAGTTATTGATCAAACACATATAGAGAAGAGTCAACAAGAAATAGTCGAAAATTGAATTGAATCAAAGTTGGCTTACTATAAAACGAGTCAAACGGAAGGTGAAGGAGCTACGCGTAGATGCAAAGAAACTTCTAGCAGATTCAACCCAATCACCGGATAAGAAGAAACTTCGTGAAAAAACCAAACCAACTTTCTCAAGACCCTTCCTTTGGATTACACCGATTCGTCTAATTCAATATAAATACTCATCTTCCTTATTGTATCATTGCAGACACAACAACCTAAGCAGAATAACAGACAAATCAACCACCACCGCCATCACAAGTTTCTCCAAATCCAACATGATGATGTCTCTCTTCAGCCACTTTGAGATCGCACAGGCTCAGAAGTGGAGGTTTTCCTTGGCCCCTGTAAAAGCCACGAATTCGAAGCCCAACACGGAAGACACTTCTTCCTCCGCTGAGTCCAAAGCCACCAGAAAAGATTCCAATCCATCACCATCCGGCGGGCCCAAGCAGAACCCGCCCCGTTTGAGACCCAGGTTCGCGCGGGAATTGGATGGGTTACACTGCTTTGAGTCCATCGTTCCCTGTTAGAAGGATTCCTTTAGTCACCAATCTCAATTCGTCTATAATCACGTCATAGGCAATTCAATTTATTTGTGCTGTGTAGTTTAATCAGTTGTCGAGAAAGCTTTGTATTGTACGCATACGAGATATCAAATTATGTTTCCCTGTAGCTTGAAAATTACAAGTTGAAATTTGAAATACTGCTCTTCTTATTGCTAATTACCATTATTGCAGTTCTACTTTTATTCTAGCAGGCACGGTTTAGTTTAATCTAAAATAAAAATTCAAAATTAATTATAGTAAAATTTTTAAAAAACTAGTACTGCGAAGGCTTAAGCAAGCTCCGACGAAGATCTTAGTCTTTTTTGGGTCCACATCGCTTGCAACGAAAACACTGCACCATAGATGTAGCTAGGGGGTCGCATGCCGGTTGTGAAGGTGCTGAGAGGCAAAGGTAATTGATAGAGAAGGAATAAAATATTAGAAACTAGAAAAAAAAAAAAAAACAAGATTAAGGGATGGAATTAGAGTACTAAATGGTAAATGTCACTACATTCTACACTCTTTACGATTCACTGAGGCTTATTTAATCACCCAACAAAAATTTACATTTACTCATTAAATGATATGGGTTTCATTATTTATCTTGTTAAGTTTATATTTTATTTTATTGGATTTACATAAATTTTATTTGATAGTTAAAAATATAATCAATATTTTTCCTTTAAACTATTCGTTCACGCTGTTTTCTTGAAAAAAATTAAATTTAAAATTATTTTAAAAAAACCTTGATAAGTTATTTTTTAAACATATTTCTTGAAGTTAAAAAATTTAATTTTATAAAATTTAGGGTAAATTATTTTTTTACAACTGCATAAACTATCCTATTCTTTTTATTTTAAAGTCACACTCTTTTAAAGTTTAATATACATTATACTTGTCGATTTGAAAGTGAATGGTTTTTTTTTTTTCATTTTTGCGATAGACTAACATTACTTCAAACAAAATTATTGGATTATAGTTTTTACTATTCAATTTTAAAATTTTGTATGATAAAATAAAGATTTTATTAAAATTAAATTTCAGAATCTAAGGTATAAGTATTTAAAATGTTATTTCTTATTTTTAAACTTGAAATTAATAATATAATACTTCGTATTAATTATTAATAACGTTATATGTCTTAGAAAGAAAAAAAAATATGTTTGAGAAATTTATTCATAATTATTCATTAATTTTAAGAAATTTATTTTAGGATAAACAAGAGTACATCATTTTTTATGAATGAGTATTTTAAAATAAAAAGAAAAGAAGTTAAATTTACGATAAAATTTAGAAAATAAATACTTCATGACGCCACACTCTTTGATAATAGGTTTTACTTTAATCAAATAACAGACACCAAATGTTCCAACTAATGTCAAATTCTTGACACTAAATTTGTTCCAAAGCTCAATAGTATCTTATTTATATTATTCTATCCTGTCAAAATCCCACTGTATATGTTATTTCCTTTTATAGTTAGGATCAAAATTTCATAATTAAGAGATTTAATTAGTTGTATCTTTTGTATTTATGAATAAGAATAATTGACCCTTAATTATAGGAATTAATAGTGGGTACAATGATGAGCATTATTTTAGGTGTTTCCTTTTTTTAGACTATCTTGTATTCTATTTAAGAGCACATGCTCTTCTATCAATAATAAGAAAAATCATTTTCTAACATGGTATCAGAGCTCTAAAATCTGTGGGAGCTTGTGTAAACTTGTGGCCTGCATTGCCACATTTTTTTTCTTCCGTTGTGTTGCCTGCATTGTCGTTTTTTTTATTCCCCTTCCTTTAACGGCCTATATTGCCTATCCTTTGCCCTAAAACACCCTCCATACCTTTGAATCTCACCCAACAAACCTGAGAATGTATGAAACAACTAATAACCCTGCCCAAACAGGAAATACCAACATTGTTGAGCTGCAACATATTCAACCTAGTCTTCGTCTGCATGACAGAAACTACCTCAAATGGTCTCACTTTGTCCAAACCTTTTTATAAAGGAAGGGCAAATTGAATCATCTTACTGGTAAAAATGTCCCAAAACCCACAAATAGTAACTTTGGGGCATAGGATGAATTCGATGCAGTCGTAATATCGTGGCTTTGGAATTCCATGGTGCCGGAGGTGAGGGATGCTTGCATGTTCATGAAGATTGCTAAGGATGTGTGGGAGAGTTGTAAACAAAACATTCCAAGGTTGGTGATGCTGCTCAAATTATGAAATTAAGATGAAGATTGTGACTACCAAACAAGGAGATTGATCTGTTAATAAGTATGCCCAGACTTTGTAGAATCTATGGCTGGAATTAGACCATTATGAACAATTTGAAGCAAAATGCATAGAAGATGTTGCTTTATTCAAACGTTGTAAAGAGAAGGACAAAATCTATAAGTTCTTGACAGGACTAAACAGTGAGTTTGATCCTGTAAGAATTCAGGTGCTAGGAAAGAAGTTATCCTCACTTAATGAAACCATGTCAGCCTTCCGAGCAGAAGAAGCACGTAGGGGAGTGAAGATTGAACCTTAATCCACTGAAAGCTTTGCATTAGTTGCACAAACTAAGGGAAAATGGCAGACTAGTCAAGTTGGAGGTGTAGCCCCCAACATGGAGATCGATAAAGGGGAGAATAAGGATTCTCTATGGTGTACCTTCTGTAAGAAGGCAAGACACACCCAGGATAAATGCTGGAAACTTCATGGGAAGCCTCCAAATTAGAATCAAAATTGGACCACCAAAGGCACTCAACAAGGAGGACCAGCATAAGTCCACCTGGTTCAGTCAAGTGTTACAGTGGCCAGTCCTTCTAAACCCCTTAAGGATTTCAATATAGAAGAAATTACAAAGTTGAGGGAATTTCTAAAGACTTTAGTCAAACCCACAGGCATAGGTAGTTCTTCCTTGGCATTCTTAAGTAATTCCCAAGCCTATGCTTTTAGTGTTCTACAATCTATAGCACAAAGGACATGGGTTGTTGATTCTGGAGCTACAGATCACATGACTCATTCCTCTACTGAATTTATCTCATATAGACTTTGTCCCAACAATAAAAAAATTGCAACTACCAATGGAACGTTTATTACAGTTGCTGGAAGGCAGATATTCTCCTAAGTCAAGATTTAATTTTGAGAGATGTCTTATATGTGCCCAAATCATCTACCAAACTGCTTTCTGTTCACAAACTTACAACAAATTTACAATGTTTAGTGACATTCTCTCCTACACTTTGTAAATTTCACGATCAGGGAACGAGGAAGATGATTAGACTTGCTAAGGAGGAAAATGGGCTCTACCTTCTTAAGGAAGCTCGTGGGACTGGTATCATTAAGAGTCAACTTCCATTGTCTTTGCTGTCAGAATCACTGCCTTCCCACAATAAAGAAATCTGGTTGTGTCACTTTCGTTTAGGTCACCCTTCATTTAGTACTCTCAAAATTATGTTTCCTAGTTTGTTTCAAGGACTAGACATAGGAATGTTTTCCTTATTGCTGCCTACTTGGTTAATCGCTTACCCTTTTAGGCTCTTCAAAATAGTAGCCCTATTCAATTGTTTTCCAAGTTCTACCCAAACTTCAAGACTTCAAATAACCTTGTTCCTCAAATCTTTGGGTATGTGTCCTTTGTCCATGTTCATTCTCCTCATCGAGGAAAACTTGATCCTCAAGGTATTAAATGTATATTTGTTGGTTACTCCCCTACCCAAAAAGGATACAAGTGTTATCACCCCTACCACAAAAAAGGTCTTTGAGTCTATTGATGTCACCTTTATTGAAATTAAAAGTTTCTATTCCCAACCTTATCTTTAGAGGGAAAAATCATGCACGGAAGATAAGGATGATTTGTTCAAGAATCTTTCCTTAATCCTCCCAAAGAAATCTAATATACTTGAGTCAAGTCCTATACACACTCCCCCTAATTCGATTCTAGAGACAACTGGACCACCGACTTCAAGTGTTGTCTGTCCACTATAAGTTTACATACTTCAACCTATGGAAGCTCCATATTTTGAAATAACACCTGAAGCTGAAACTAATGAGACTATTTTGGAGGAGCAGAATATACCCATTGATGTTGGGGATCTTCTGATTGCAATAAGGAAGGGTGTTAGAACATGTACATAGAGGCCAAGGTATCCATTGTCTCACTTTATGTCCTATGATAAACTGTCCAACAATCATAGAAGTTTTCTTACTCATTTTAAGCACTATCACTATCCCAAAATCTGCTAATGAAGCATTGGATAGCAAAAAGTGGAGAGAAGCTATGAAAATTGAAATGGATGCACTAGAGAAAAATGAAACTTAGGAGTTGGTATAACTTCCTAAAGAGAAGAAACTTGTTGGCTGTAAGTAGGTATTCATTGTTAAATATAAGACAGATAGGACACTAGAAAGGCATAAGGCAAGGTTAGTAGCTAAGGGGTATACTTAAACATATGTGATTGATTACCTTGAGACTTTTTCTCCTGTTGCAAAAATGAACACTGTTAGAATATTGTTATCTCTGGAAACTAACTATGGGTGGAGTTTGCAGCAATTTGATGTCAAGAATGCTTTCCTACATGGCACCCTTGAAGAAGAAATTTACATGGAAGTCCCACTTGGATTTAACTTTGAGAAAGGCAAGGTTTGTAAGATAAGGAAGGCTCTTTATGGATTGAAATAGTCCCCTAGGACCTAGTTTGGTAGGTTTGCTACAGTGATGAAGGCAATGGGGTATAAACAAAGTCAAGGATATCACATTTTGTTCATTAAGCATTCAACTTCAAGGAGAGTTACTACACTAATTGTCTATGTGGATGATATAGTTGTAACTGGAAATAATCAAGCAAAAATGGACATTCTAAAAGGGTGTTTGGTTAGAGAGTTTGAGATTAAAGAGCTAGGTAGATTAAAATACTTTCTTGGCCTTGAGGTGGCACATTCTCGTCATGGTATTTTCATCTCTCAACAGAAATATGTGTTGGATTTATTATGTGAAACTGGTAAATTAGGATGCAAACCAATAGAAACTCCTATTGAGCAGAATCACAGACTTAGTGAATTTGTTGAGGATGCAACCATGGACAGAGAATCCTATCAAAAACTCGTTGGAAAATTAATTTATGTGTCTCATACTAGACCAGACATAGCTTATGCAGTAGGAATGGTAAGTTAGTTCATGCATAATCTCAAAGAGAATCATCTTAGAGTTGTTTACTGTATTCTACAGTACTTGAAAAGAACTCCTAAAAAAGGAATTTTATTTATGAAAGGGGAGGAAATGACTTTAGAGGCCTATACAGATGCTGACTTTGATGGATCCGTAGATGACAGAAGATCCACCTCCGAATACTGCACTTTTCTTGGAGGAAACTTGGTCACTTGGAGGAGTAAAAAATAGAACGTTGTTGCAAGGTCAAGTGCAGAAGCAGAGTTTCGGGCTATGGCCTTAGGAATTTGTGAACTCCTATGGCTAAAAATAATTCTAGATGACCTAAAGATTAAGTGGAATGAACTTATGAAGCTACATTGTGATAATAAGTCAGCAATAAACATTGCTCATAATCTAGTGCAACATGATAGGACCAAACATGTTGAAGTAGACATACACTTCATAAAGGAAAAGTTGGATAATGGAACAATCTGTACACCATTTGTATTCGCAGGAAATCAATTGGCAAATGTCCTAACAAAAGGATTAAGTGACTTTACATTTCAAGCTATTATTGGCAAGTTGGGAATGGATAACATCCATTCACCAACTTAAGCGGGAGTGTCAGAATCCCACTGTATATGTTATTTCCTTTTATAGCCAGTATCAAAATCCCATAATTAAGAGATTTGATTAGCTATATCTTTTGTATTTATGAAGAAGAATCATTGACCCTTAATTATAGAAATTAATAGTGGTACAATCATGAGCATTATTTTAGGAGTTTTCTTTTTTTAGACTACCTTGTATTCTATTTAAGAGTACATGCTCTTTTATCAATAATAAGAAAAAAAATCATTTTCTGACATATCCATGTCAAAATAATATTTTTGTTAGCTCTTTATTCTTTTTCCAAAATTTTAGTTCTTTTAATTTTTTAAGTTATTTTTTAATAGTATCCCTAAAAATAATGAATAGGATAGATTAATATTTACATTAAAAAAGTTATCAATAATAAAAATAATATTTCTTTATTTTCTTTAATTTATATTAATCAATTCTTACACTTATTTATTAGTGTAAATAAAAAAATATAAAATTTTGTAGAATAATTTATAACAGTATAAAATACTAATTTTTTTAATTTATGTCACAAATTTATGAAATATTGACTAATGTTATTTTGAAACGAAAGAGTATATTTTATCATTTTTTTTATTGTAAGCATGAAAATATAACAAATGTTTTGACTTAATTTTAATCTAAATTTGTATCAATTGACTATTTTTTAATCTCCTAATATGTGTGTTTTGTTTTTTTATTGTACAAGACAATATCACTAACTTTTTCACTTAAAATTCACTATATCATGTGAAATATTATCTGCTTTAATGGTAATATAAGTACAAATATTATAAATTATTTTTAATTTTAACTCTTAAAAAAGTGAGATTTTAAATTGTACTGAAATAATATGGGATTCAATGGTGGATATATATTACAAATTAATTTACAACATCATTAA
This sequence comes from Pachyrhizus erosus, assembly GCA_026544285.1. Classification (NCBI taxonomy): domain Eukaryota; kingdom Viridiplantae; phylum Streptophyta; class Magnoliopsida; order Fabales; family Fabaceae; genus Pachyrhizus; species Pachyrhizus erosus. The sequence goes on from JAMLFT010005920.1 coordinate 8,714, forward strand.
TTCATCGATATATGTTAAGGATTAATGCACAATATCATTAATATAGAGATATTTAATTAAGAAGAATTTAGACAGCAGTGCAACCAATTAACTATTAGCTTGTGCCGTGATGGATTCCTACGAATTAGTGGCAGCCACTATCTCAACACGAAGAGAAACACTCGCCTAAATTTTACTCTTTGTGTATTTTTTTTCTCCCATTTTACTCCATACAAATAAACGCAAGGAGATAACAAAATAGGATTTTGGTCGGTAATTGCTATTTCAAGTTAGAAGTAAGCGAAATATGAAGCATGTGCAGATTTGATTTCAGTAGTTAACGTGACCAAATAACCACGCTTCAAGTGCATGTTATGTTTTCCCATTGCCGACCTTAGCCTGTTTCAAATGCATATATGGCATTGGTTTTAAAGGTCTCATGCCAAAAACTGACCATGACTTCAATGGTGGATCTTCTCACATATCATATAATTATTAAATACTTTATTAGTAGAGTCAACAAAGGAAGGAAAAACATTTTTCTGTAAAAAACAGCAAAAAATGAAACGTCAAGAAGTCTGAATAAAAAGCAAAAATGTTGGTCTGCGGGACGGTGGAGGACTGAAAAATGCAGGAGCTAAATGAATTGTGCGGTTCTCACACACCAATGACGTGGCCTTGTTTTAACAGATCTTAATGCAATGCTTCTTTATCCTGTTTTTGTGTTGCGCAGTGTTGGAGTATGCTACTATGGGAAACTTGTATTTACCACAGACCATATATAGTTCTACATAGACTGATAAATTTAGCATGATAAAATGAAGAATAAGAAAAATGAAAATTACATCCTCCCTGCTGAGAATAGGGTGTTTGAATCACATAAATTTTGACTTTTATAGATTGGTTTAATTTTATTTATAAAATGGGTTGAATAAATAATTTGACAATTGTCTTGGATTATCTTGCAATCATGCAATCTATTTTGAGTTTTAAAAATTATCTAGCACATATATGTTTATTGAAATCGTACTTAGTGTGTTTTTTTTATACAAATCGCATATTATGAAATACGTTCAATGTAATTTTTGTGAGAAGGAATTTAGACGTTCAACCAAAAGTGTGCTTCAGTTGCCTAAAGTGGACAATGAATGAAAAATATGCAGTATTTAATTTTCATCCCACTAAAAATCTTAAATTGAATAAGCATTTTGATAAAAACAACTTATAAATATGTTTTTTCTTTAATCTATTTAAAAAGATAAAATCATAAAAGTTCACGAGAAATAAAATATATAATATCTCATATGTAAAAAAGGACTATTTAGAAACACTTTTAGAATAAATAAATAAATGAATAAATAATTTTTTTTATAATTTAAAATTAGTTTATATATAAATTAAAATTCATATTTTATATAAAGATGTCTATTTTTATTTTTTTTATTTTTCTTTTTTAGAAGTATTTATATCTTTTTTTAATCATATTTTTAGTCAACCTAAAATTTTCAACATTGTATTTCATGTCTGAATAACATAAGTTTATCAGTCAACATAAAATCTTTATTATTAATAAAAATTAATAATTTAACAACTAACATTTTGTAAGTTTATTAAAAAGGAAGCAGATCCTTTCGACACACTGATGCAGTTTCAGTAAAGTAGAAGTCTTAATTAATATATCAGCTGATAAAATTATTTTTAGAAAGTGTACAATTCACATTAAATTTTAAACTTTTTTTACAGATCCAGTCAATTTTAGAAGAGGAAGCCATGCATTTACTTTGCGGATGGGTGACAAACTCATAAAATAACAAGGGATAATGTAATTTCTTAACGTCTGGGGAAAAAACTTAAAACAGAAATTAAGAATATGGGAAGTCTTCTTCTGTTAAATATTCCCATTATCCTGTCATTTGAAGTTTACTTTTCACAAAGTTCAAGATATTGCAAACTGGCTTTTTATCCATTTCCCCTCTTTGTAGGCCAGTGTTTGCTTCTCTTCATCACCAAGGTATCTTCTCTGCCTTTTTGGGTCTACTGTTGCCTTATATCTTGCTGAAAAGCTAGTTGTTCATTCCAAGAATTAAGCTTTCAAAGGGAGCAATGGCTATGGGAAGTATTTTTGCTGCTCTGCCTGCCGTTGCTGCTGCTGTTGGATTTTATTTCATAGACAAAAATTGTGTCAAGGTAAGAAAGGTTGTATGCATTGTTTCGTATCAACATTGATTAAACATTAGAGTTCGTCAAGGTAAGAAAGGCTATGTATCGTTTCGTATGACTAAAGTTTAAGATGTAATGTCTTTAGGAAATCAAACAAGGGTCATTGGAAGCAGAAGTGCGAGATCGAGCGAAGACCCTTCAAAAGCCAAAATTGGCACCGCAGCTCGATGGTTTACATTGTTTCGAAACCTTGGTGATTAACTGAATTTGCTTGGGATGGGGCTGTTAAGTACCTTGTGCTGAATGAATGCTAGTTATATATTTGTTATTATGTGATAATTCCTTTCTATAACCTCGTTATTTAATCATTTCACTTCAAATCATATTAATTTCTTCTTCACAAGGTCAAAATTTTGACAATGTTTTAACAGGGTAACCGGTGAATTAATTTCTTCTTCACAAGGTCAAAGTTTTGACAATGTTTTAACAGAGTAACCGGTGAAATACGTGTAATATCGTGGCATATCAAGTGTAAAAATATAATGAAAAAGAATACGAGGAACATAATATTAATATGCGACCAAAACATCCCTTCTTCATTTTATTTTCTTATTTTATTGTTAAAAATTTGTTATTTTTTTTAAACTGAGGCAGCTTTTGTATATCTTTTATCTAATATTTCAAATAACGAATCCCACCTTGTGATTTTGAAGTTGGATCTGTTTCAAAACTTAAATTAGTACAAACAGACATTAAACACACCGAAAATTATGTGTCAGATGAAAACATTATCCAAAAAGTATATCGGTGCTTTAGAAGATGATGACGCTTGACAGAACCAAATACTCGTTAGCTCCTGGCATTGCAAACAGAATCCATATACCGGGACCGATGTAAAAATTAATAGATTATTGCCGTTACAGTGAGTGGGGTATAGATAATTCATAAACCGATAAACGCATTCGCCAATATCACCAGAGAAAGAATTGCACAAGAGGAGTAACTGAAAAATGTAGAATAATGGAGTAACTAAAGAACTATTTGTTGTATTTCCTTTTTAATTGCTACTGAGTTTATACAGCCATACACAGCCTTGAAATTCTCTAGTCTTGACCAACAACTATTCATGGTCCAAGAAAAAAAAAAAAAGAAAAAAATGTCACCTACTCCCTCCGCCAACCCGGGACTTTCTCGTTTCCCTAGATTTTATTGTTGAATTATAACTTATTTCATCCACAATAGAGCCTCCAAATTTTCAGGTAATGATAACGCGACTACACAGGCCAACGTGGATCGTCCAAAAGAATGGCATTCAAGACAGTGCTCCCTCCTCTATTTTTAACTATCTTTTACCTATATTAGCAAATCTTCTAGCAACACCAAATAGAAGATACTTGGTCACCAGTCCTCTATCAAGACTACAAGCAAGAGCAACAGCACCGCCAATGACTAGTATCTTGGGTATGTTCACGCCCTGTGGTTTCTCAGAAGCAACCACACTTTCATTCTCCGCTGAATTGTCATCGGCTCCAATGGATTGCAAGTATTCAGGACTTATTTTTGTGTTGACTTGGGCCATAAAGGCTGCATGAGAGAGTGCAGCACCAGAAGCTCTTGCTTCTTGATAGGCTCGCAAACCAGGCTCAATCTTCTGAACAGTTCCCCACATTCCTTTCTTTACTCCAAGCTTAGCAATTTCCCATGGAATACCCATTTCTTCATGATGAAAGAGCAAGATTTCACAGGCAGTTAACTGGCCATTACCTCTCTTTGATTCCACTGTAAAAAAACATCATTTCAGTGACAAGTCTAGTAGAGAAGGAACAGCAAGTTAATAATAGAGGGTTAGACAAGTCCAAGAAACTGATCTAATACAATACACAAGTTACATAGGTAATTAAATAGCAAGGTTATCAAAATTCACCTGCTCTAATGCACCAACTAGAGTAGTACACATCAACACGTCTGGGTTTATCTTTTTTAGGGATTGAAGGACAATCCACTCCCTGAAAGAATAGATAAAACAAAAAGAAGGTAAGAACAACACTGTAATAACACAGTGGGAAAATAACCATCATCAATCAACATCTTCAAATATTCTAGAAGAAAAAAGTGAACTTTATTCTCATACCTTAGTCACACAATAATAATGTCTTCCAGATTCCCATATTCTCCGACCAATTATGTATTCTCTATCTTTACAGAAAAAGGGAAACTGTTCCCAGTGATAATTAGCATCCATTAGCAGACTGAACCAAAACAACAATTCAACACACTCAAATCAAGTTAGAAATGTTATTCACCTTCCGTATCCACTGCACTTTCATGGTACCAGTAGTGGGACACTCTTCAATGGTTGAGGAGCTTGCAAGCATGTCATCCCATCTAGGTCGGAACTCGTCATCCCAAAATAAGTCCCTCACCATCTCAGGGGTAGCATCCTCAAAAATAGTGCTGCTTCTATATTGGGGAGGACCATCCTAACATATCAACAAGACAATAATTAATAAAATCAAAGATTTTATCAAGGAATAAAACTTAACAAAATAGCAAATAATCAAGATCATACCTTTGGTTCTCTACGCCATGCTTTGTAACTCATGGTAGGGGTGGAACGATCCATCATCTGTATCCAAGGTAGACCTCCATCTTTCTCCTCCACAAGCTGCCATAAATGATGTAAATCCGCTATTGTCACATCATCAGAAGTTTCCTCGCTGGATTTGGGTGAACTGCAAAGTAAAACAAAGTAATAAATAAAACGGCAAGCTTATACCACATTTTAATTTGTCAATCACAAAAAACCAGGCTGCAAGAACCATGTTACAAAGTACAAACTGATTGCAGCATGTTTGAATTTCTTTTCTCTCCATCTTATTTCCCCAATTTTATTGTAAGAACAAAAAAATAATAGATGGATTTAAAGACCCTATATTTACGCAGCAACTATTTATGTTATTATCCGAATAACAGAATAATGGATAATTGCAAATATACCTGCGGGAACTTGCAAATTTCACGGGTGAGGATGACGAGGAAGCTTCTTTATCCATCCCTTTTTTGAGGAGTAAAGATTCTGGGTTTGGAGGTTGCATTTTAATGGAATTAAGGCGAGGAGAGGAAAAACAACTCTTCACGGGAGACATTAAAGACTTTGAGGGCGAAGAAGCCGAAGAGGGTGAGGCAAAATCTAAGGATTTGGCAAGGGAGATAATCAATTTTTGTTTTCCCAACCTCGCCCATTTCGGTTTCCACAACCATCCAACTAGGACACCAACGAAAAATGCTACCCAGAGGGGACTAAAAAACATTCCAATAACTGTGCACAAACCCAATATTGCAGGGTTATCCAACATATCGTAGAAAGACTGTAACAAAACGATAACAGGAAGAAGAAAATAGAAGGGAATGGATAATAAGAAGAAGAAAGGCAAACCCAAAAGCTGTTCAGCTCCTCAGAAAAGTTAAAGGGGGTTTGGGAGAAGGAGCTGAAGAATATTTGAGGCGAAGAAAAATCAGGGAGAGGGAAGAAAAAGAGACAAAAAGATTGGCGAAAAATCAGAGGGAGAGAAGGACAAAAAGGATATGGGGTATGTGGATTAAGACACGAAGGGTGGAGGAGGAGAAGGAGGAGGAGGAGGAGGAGGAGGAGGAGGTTTTGTTTGGTGCTAAACGACGCCGTGGAGTTGATAGGGCCAAGCCAATGGCGGTGGCGTTTGTGAGATGTGGGAGTATTGGTGGATGGAAAGGGATAAGTGTGTTAGAAGAGCCAATGGGCGTGAGGGGGAATCAGTATGACCACATAAAAAAGAATGGTGGCGAAGGAGTGATGCGTGTGAATTGGCACTGTGACGTTGAAATGGACGAAACCGAGGGGGTTGAATGCAGCTTTCAAGTCTAACGTTTATTGTCAATTTGACTGACGGTGTTTGTTGCTTTGGTTGTAGGCAAAAATATAAAGAAATGAGAAAAGTGAATGGAGGCAATTCAAAGCTTTGGTTTTTTAAGGATACCCAGTCTTTCCTAGCCCTTGTTTTTCACGTTGTGCCAACTCATTTTTCTTGCGTTTCTTATTATCTAATCTAAAACTTCTTCACATGCTGCGCATACATATCTTTTTTTCTTCGGTTAAAAAATAATGATAAATCTCATTGCTCCTAGTTAGTATGTTTACTGTCTTCATTAAGGACATCAAAAAGGAAATAAGAATAAAATTTATTATATAATATACTTAATACTTGCTTATTTCACTTATTAAAAAATGCTTTTCATTTACTATTTTTTTTAGAATTATACAACTTATTACTAGTCTTTAATATAACAAACTTCTAATATAATTACACAAATTAATAATAATAGGCAAATTAGTAAATTTTATTGGTTTTTTTTTAAAATATTACTATTATACCAATTTTATCTTTATTAATAATATTGTTTTTTTATGATTTATGTGAAAATATTTAAATTTAAAACATTACATGTCATTGTCAATAAAAAAACTTATATTTAAAATATTTAATAAGTATAAATAATAATAAAAATATTTCATAAAAATAATAAAATATCTTACAAAAATGATCATTTTTAATTTCTTCTAGATGGTATCTTGTATTAAGTACCATATGAAGTATATATTAATATGCTGTTAGTATGAGTAAAAATAGATTTAATCTTTTTAAGTAGAACTTTAAATTTGATTAAGAAATATTCCACTATAAGTGATTAATTAGATTTTTTAATAAAAATTAATCATCAATAAAATTAATAGATACTTTATATCAATATTAAGATAAAAATATATAATTTATTGTATAGTTTAATTTAAATTTATTAAAATTAATAATATTTATATTTTTTTTTTGTTTTTAACAACTTTTATTAAATTTATTATTTATTTATGTGAATTTTTATTTTGAGTATGATGTTTTTACTTTTGAGTAAAAATCAATATTATTAGCTTGAAACACTCTTATTTAAGATATATTGATGTGTTTGAAGTACTTTCTCACAGTCTATGATTTTTTTTGTTACCTTGTGTGTACCCTTGCACCTATTCTTGCCTGATGAGACTTTAGAAATCTAATAGCTTTTAAGTTATTGAAACTTGATAATTTGTTCGACAATATATCTTTCAAGAATAATAATTTTACTTTTCATGAAGTCGATAGGGAGAAAGAGAGTATACTTATTGGAGTGATAAATTACAACGGTGTTGATATATATATAAAGAATGATGTAAAGAGAAACACAAAATACATTATTAAAAGAGAAATTCACATCAATTTTAATATCGTTGAGATATAAGAGGAGCTTAAAAATTGAAAAAAAATAATATCCACAATAATTTTAATGTTGTTGAGACAAAGAAGTGAGTTTTAAAAATTAAAATAAGAGTAAAATAAGCCCATGGTTTTGCGATGAAAAATTTATAGTGGAAATTTTGAAATAGTTGCACCACCAATCGATTTAGAAATACTTTATAGATCAGCTATTTAACCACCAATCTAAAATATTTAATGAAATTAAAAAAATGTAACCATCTTAAATATTACATCAATTTTCTAAAACTAATGTAAACTGTGAGTGTAAAAAATTATTTTTTATATTAATGTGTATTGCTTAGAGCAAAATACTCTATTAATTATGTTGAAAATGCATTATAATATTTTTTTTTTCGTGCTGATGCAGGTAGTAAATGTTTCTCCAAATATTTGTTAGGCATGTCATATTACATAATAATTAATACAAAGGAGTACACATACCAATCATAACATGAATAATAACAGTAGGAAAAAAAACAACACATACCAACCACAACTGGTCGGTGCCGCAATTGGAGCTGGTTCGTGTCAAAAAAAATTTGGTAAAGGACCACAAATGAAGAAGTCAAGAGTGAAAAAACGTGAGAGGTTCAATTTTATTTTATTTTATTACATGCACGCGTAATGAAAAAAATATTCAATAATTGTTGTAATATTTATGGGTTATTATT
>JAMLFT010005921.1:0-16843 GCA_026544285.1 Pachyrhizus erosus
TTATAAAAATAAAAAAAAATATTTTACTTAATTTTATAAATAAAATTATTTTCGATGTCAATACATGACCTATTTTTAAAATAAATTCTTTTATACATTTTGTTATTTAATAATTTTTCAAAATTCAAATTAGATAAAATCATTAAAAATAATTTTCTAAATAAATTTAAACTGTATTATATTTATAAAATTTGAATGTAAAATCAACAATTTAAAATAACCAAGCATAGTAATCAACCAACATCAAAACGTTTAACTTTAATCAATAAAATTTTAAGTTGAAATCATGATAAATATTTATTAAAAAATATTATTATTTATAATAATTTTATTTAATTAAAATAAATTTATTTTTTATAAAACATAAATGTGATCTTAACAGTTTTTGCAGTGAAAGAAGAAAAAAAAAAAGATGAAAAATAAAAAAATGTGAAATAAGTATAGTTAAGTGGTTAGAATGAGGAGGTACAGGAACACGTTTTGGTGCAGAGGGAAAGGCAATCCGTACATTTTGTATTGTTTTAATTTTAATTTTTCATTTGGCTGAGGGTGGCGTCACAGTGAGAGTGGGGCAATAACATTGCTGCAGCTACGTACGTTTCTGAACACATAAAGGAAGGGCCATCAAAGATTGAATAGTCTCCTCAATTTTTGTGTTGATTGCAGATTTGCTTTGTACCCCATGTCACCTACTTGAGGTGGGAGACCCTTACGTAATTTGCCACTCAAAAACTGCACATGTACCTTCACCAACATAACTCTTTCTCATCTCAATCTCATTCTTACTCCAATCTCAAATATATGTTACATTTATTATTTATCATGTTATTAATATTTTTTCATTCCTTATTAAACTGTTACTTAAACGAGATCATTAGTAACAATCATGGAACCTACTTCTGATCAAACCCCTACCAATAAATATCTCACGAAAATTTTTAAGATTTGTGGCCATGTAAATTCGATTACAAGTTATTTACTACTATACTTTTATTTTATTTGTTTGCTAATATAGCTGGCATTTTCCTTTTTAGTTTTTACGGATGGGTTGTTTTTCCTTTTCTCTCAATAGACAAAGGATTAATTTAATTATGGAATAATGGTAACATTGGGTGAGTACTAACTCTATAAGCCTTATTTTTCAATAAACCAGTACTGTAAGAAATTAATGCGTGAGATCATTTGTACAAAAAAATAAAATAAAATTAGGCCAGTAACCTAAAACACTTACACTAATAATTATTTAGGGAGCAAAGTTGAACAAAATAAATAAACTCAATAAATGACCATAAATTCTTTACAAATATCGGGGAAGGGGAAGGGGAGACTAAGGCTGCTTTCAAGTTAGAGACGCACGCAGCCTTTGTGAATAATCTAATGAATGAAAATTCTGTGGATTTGGAATAATTCTTGACATATTCTTTACAAGACTGAGAAAAATTAGTCAAAATTTGAGTAAGTTATTTCGGATACCACTGCCTTATAAACTTGGAATACCTGTAATTTGATAATTGATCATTTATATAGTTAAGTGTTAAATAACTTTTTAGTCCTGTAAGATTGGATTTTTTTCGTTTTCGTTTTCGTTTTCTTTTGAACTTTTTTTTTTATTTCTATAATTTTTGTTTTGGTTGTTATCACTGTTATGTGATTATTTAGTAAATATAAATTGAAAAACAAACTTAGTGTTTCTTAAATAGTATAAAGACTACTGTAAAAAAATAGATAAAGTTCAAAATGAAAATATTCTAATATAAGAAACACTTATATAAAAAGTTTACAATTTTATAGAGACCGAAACAAAAACATCAAGAACTTTCTGTTTGAATACGGTAAGTAAAATGTAATTTTAAGATCATTTATTTTATTTATTTTCTAAATTTTTCTTTGTTGATAGTAACGTTATAAAAGAATATCAAGCTATTTATAATAATTAGTTTTATATTTAAAATAATCAATTGTTGGAGATAAAATTGGAAAATAAAAATTAACTAAAGAGCAAGTTGTTAATTTTTAATTTTAAAATCCAATTTTGGTGGAATTCACAAAATTGAGGTTTTATATTTATTTTAGTAAGCGTTTTTTTGTGGAATTCAAGGCATGCATACAAAATTAATTTCCTGGTAAATTTATATATATCTTACTAATATAATTCACAATAAATAATATATCATACAACACCTATGATTTTATAACTTATTAATCTAAAATTATATATATAGATATATTAAAGTATAAAACATATTTTTAGGATTTTAATAAGAAAAATAGTAAATATACACCCCATTTTTGGGTGTATGAGTGGTGAAAAAAAAATATAAAAAAAATACTAATTCATGTGATATTTTATATGAATTAAGTAAATAATAAATAAGACCACTATAAATGATAAATTTATTTTTTAAATATTCAACACAATTGTATAATGAGAAGATTTTGATTAAACTAAAATAATCTTATTCTAATTCATCCAAACACTTTATTAAAATAATAACTCTTTAAATATTTAAAAAAATTATTATATTTATTCATCTAATTTCTGTTACAAGTCACTTTTATTCTATTCTTCTTTGCATTTATGATTACATCATTAATGACATTTATCAAATTTTCTATCTTATTTTATATTTGTTTCGATTTTCCTCTTTCCAGCCATGCAACCCCAATTTAGAGTGCACGTTTAACTTTTTTCATAAGTAAAAAGCCTTAATCGTCGCCTTAAAGCTACATGGGAGACAAAACATGCATATGATATATGTAATGTGATAATACCAATTTTACAAATGAGAAATAATAATAATAATAATAATAATAATAATAATAATAGGTGTAAAAGAAGACACAATATACAGAGTGGCTTTCTGTCTTGTTGCATTATCCCTCCCTTAGTATCCAGAAACATTAGTTTCATGTGACGGAATGGTCCAAAATGGTGCAATGCGCAAAAGCCTGTCACCGTCCATCTTCCAAATATAACTGGACATTTGAATTCTTTTATTACACATTGGACCCACAACTACCTTTTCATTAGTAATGTTCATAATCTTATTGCCCGAATCTTCATATTCCATATGCCAAACCAGTTTTCCACTACGCTCCTCTTTAAAGCTACTACATATTCCGTCGTCGTTGCTTACTTGGGAGCATGTCTATGCCAAACGCAACGCAGCTATACCAAAGAAGAAATAAAGTAGTTGACGAATTGTAACACCCATTCCCACATTTCATGCGTAGAAAATTACTTTCTACTTTCTTTTTTCTTTTTTCTTTTTTTAATTTTTATATACAGCTACTATTATTTCTGGCTTATCCGATTTTGATTATTTCACTTTAATGATTCGGTTAACCATATCAACTTCGATAACGGCAAGATTATCATTGGCTTCTATTGCGCATGATGTAGAGTATATTTGGAAATAACGTTAGTCATATATCGAAACCATGCTTAAGATCTTAATAAAGTTAAAGCGTGGCTAAGAATTAGAACAGCATCTTATATATATAAATTATAATAAGATGATGGGTCAGTGTCTTATTCGGCCTCCAACTTCAATTGTTACCGTAAACTTTTTCTCTGTTGGACTCGCAACTACTTTGGCCCACCAAGCCTGCTTCCCCATGTGATCATCCAAAGGATCTTTGACTAATCTTCTTTTCGTTTCTTTTTCTGTTAATCATGTGTAATTATGATTCACGAATTTACATACATACTGCAGGCCCTGTCTATGATCTCAACCAATATCCCTTCCCTGTTGTTTGTCTTTGAGTCAGATGCTTCTTAACCCTTTAACTTTATTTCTTTCATCCTTTGTCGTCACTTCCAATCCTTCATTAGAGAGAGAAATTTAGTTGTGCCGTGTGAATTTCATGCTTTCTATTGTTCTACAATTTATTTGCACAAGCTTGCCATAATTTTTACTTAAAATAGGTTTTTATATAGAAACATAAATCTTTAAAAAATCTAACAATTAAAAAATAGAGAGAATTATTGGTTCGTCATTTTGTTGGACTCAACTTGATGACAAATTTATAAAAATTAAGATTAATATTTTTTTCTTGGACAACTAAAATCAAATTTACCATATTTATAAATTTAAAAACATATTTTGCAAGCATTTTTTACGTGAAATTTAATTAATAACTACGTCTAGTCATCTATCTCAAAGAAAGTTGTGAAGAGATAAAAAGCTTCAATAAATATAGCAATATATCATTATGTTACACAGGTCAAAAACAGTACGTAGGCAAATTTCAATTATGTGATTTTCACTTTGTCAACTGTTTAACCATTTTCATTCATATAATGATTGCCGAAGACACCATCCACATTCCACAGTATAAGTGTGGATATAGACTAATTATTCGAAAGTAAAACCCACCTAGAAAGCACAACACCATATTCACTATTTTCATGTATAAGTTTTCTTTTGTCCACATACTGAAGATTTATGTATACATATTCTTTTGCACAGAAAGAATCTTCATTTCCTGGAGGCTCTAGTGAAAAAATTACAGTATACTTCTCAATTCCGAACCTTTGGAATTGCGCCAAGAACCGTATTCTGTGGACAGCTAGACTAGTTTAGGACCTTCTACATTATTAATACTAATAATTTTATCATAAGCTTGTTTAGTATATTACAGATGGATGTCTGATCGCGACATATACCAAATTACCAACTATTTTTCCTTAACTCGTGCTAAAAGAATTCCATGGGGCTCGAGACGTGGTGACATGTAATAGGTATAGATGCCAGCAAATAGCAATTGCATGTCACAAGGGCATTGTCTCGTATAGAGACCAACACCCCAATTCACCTAAATGTGATTTTTAGGTCCATCATTCACGTAAATGTTAAATAAACCACATTTAGCGGAAGAATGCAACTTTGGTCTTTGGTGCTTATTGGGTGTGCTGGCAGATCCAGTTTTCAAAAGGAGAACAAAGAAAAGGCTAGAAGCTCTCACTAGCCTTTCACCAATGACCAAGAGACGAAAATTGCGACTGCTAGCTTCTCTCACTTGCCCTTTTGCTGCCCTTTGAGAATGACTCTAGCTCCAATGATTTCACGTAGTGATGGTGACATTGGGTGTTGCATGGACATGCTTCATGCTTTATGGCCTTACTCTCATATCAGTTAAGGCATTTTGTAGAAAGTAAGGAAGCTTGTCCATGTGTTGCGGATGGTGTGGTGTCTTTCGTTCTCTTACAGAAATACAAGCAAATAATGCCACGGATCCCGAAAGAGAAAGACCAAGTACCCTTCAACCATTGAACATGCCACTTTAAAGGTTTTTCTTCAAACAAGCCAACCAACCCCCCCCACCAAAAAAACATGCCGAATGAAAAAGAGTACTAGCCATTATGGATCGGTAGCACACTACTACTCTTTGTGGAATAAATGTAAGTTCTCAACTAATAGTACAAGTATTATCTTATCTTGTAAGTTGTAACTGATACTAATGCGTGAGAAATATATTCCAATATAAATGATTAAACGGGTAACTACTACTTAAAGCCGAATGGAAAACGAGCAATACATGTTTATTTATAACAAAATCAAATTTGGCATCATGGCGAATGAGTCCAATTTCAAAAAGCGACCGGCCCTCGAACTTACAGAATATATGACACCTTGGTCATTATGGGGTGGTAGATGGATGACAGACAGTCAACACAATCTGATTAAGCATCTAATTCGAGCACACTTTATTTGGAAGCAAAGGCGATTATTGAGCACAACAATGAATCATAGAAACGATGGTTGAATTTTTTTGTTTTAAATCATTTCATAGCTGGCGTAGGACCACCATACTACATACAAATGATTGATTAAAGCAATCATGAGCTAGGTCCTATCAAGAGAAAATAATCCGTAATTAATTTGGTTACAACTGCATGATGTTTTTTACGTACCATGATGTATAGAAGATCTTGTTTGACCGGATAAGGAAAGATCATTACACAAGTTTGACGGAAGTTCACAAATGGAATACAAAAGCTGACAAAATATATTAACAAATATGATATTTATTCGAAAGTTCTTAGCTCTGAAGCCAAAACCTTCGTATACATTTATTGGAAAATTTTTAGCTCTGAAGCCAAAACCTTCGTAATATATACAAAGTGCGTAGGAGTTGTTGCCTCTTGTGAAGTGTGTCAAGGAATCTTGTTCAGTTGAGTTTCCTTCTGACCAGTCCTTTGAAAAAGTCAAAGCTGTAACACAGTAGAAAACTATTTTGAATTTCAATTGATATTATTATCAGTTCATGCAATGACGTAATTTGAAACCTGCAATTCATTAATAAGCGTGCCAGATTAAATTTATCACTGTTTCTGATAAGCACATGTGTGCTTCAAATTTCAAAAGTTCAAAGGCCCAAATTGTTGATTGTTTTTTTCCAGAAGTATTTTTTGTCACAATTTAATCATGCAGTAGAAGAAAAAGGTGTTTTGTTCTATTACCTATTACCATCAGGGTGGAGCTCACACATTTGATTGTCCTCACCGACAGCCAACAAATATCCCGAGGATGTCAAACCCTAAGCATAAAAAGAATTAAATAATGGAAAAATTACTCTCCAGCAATAATTACAACTGAAGTTAAACCATCATTATTACCATTGGAAATGGTTGATAGATAATTTACATTTACATATTACATTCTTCCACTTGATGTAACAATTTCAGTTTTGAAAATTTCTAACCCTTATTACTAATATAAATCAATAGCATAAATTGCCTATTCTTTCACACAACTAAATTTAAAAATAAATGCAAACATGATCAGTGCTCTATTGTAATTACAGTAGGTCAGGAGGAATAGTTTATATCTGCCAAACCTGAATAGTTACCACTTGTTCGATCACTTTCTCCTCATACTTTTCCTGTACAACAACTCTCTGTCCACTGCACAACATTTTGAAAATATAAATGGCTGCACAGCTAAACCATTCCACATACATGCATAACAGGTTGTTTTCCAAATAAAAAGCATAAATAGAATGAAGAACAGAACAATACATTTATAACTTCATTTCAACTGCTAACTAAAATCAATGAATGAGTTTAGCTATTACTTATTAGTATTCTCTAAAGCACAGACTTCCACAGACACCAAACGCGATGCTGATACAAACATTCCAACACAACTAATATAAAAAATATAAGACCCCAAGACACCGCCGCCATATATAAAAATCTAAAATGATAATCAAGATTTTATATTCTTGTACATTAACCTTCCTATGATAATGACCCTCACAAAAACATAGTGAGAGACATTATTTTTTCATATACTATAATACATTTTAAGCCAACAGTTCTGATTTTTTTTTTTAAATTAAATTTTTTATATAATACTAGTGTTCTTGAAGTGTTCATCCATTACTTGACTACAGTATCCAAACCATATAAAAGTGTTGGCTCAAGTGTCTAAGCCAATAAAAAATAAGTTAAGTGGATTCCTAATGTGAAGTGTCTAACACGTCATGTAACTGTTAGGGAAATGTTGATGTTGTAAACGCGTCTGACGTCTCAAGCAAGAAGACTCTTTCTGCTTCGTAGTATTATGACTATGTTTGGGAATTCAGATTCAACTCCTTCATGATTAAAATTACTAAGTATCAAGGGTAAAAGGAAGTAAAATTTAGAAGTTTAAGATAATGATTATTGGCTAGTTTTAGTTATTTGAATTTCAAAGTGAAAGGATAAGAATAAAATGATGATAAAGAGGACAAATGGAGACATATATTTTTGTCTTTTTTTTCCCTGGGACAGGTGGCAAATGTAAGTTGGAGACCAAAATATGATGAAAAGCAGGAAATAGCACGAATTGCAGAGGTCCCTTGTTCTATCGTGTAAAAATCAGTCCTCTATGACAAAGAATCATCAAAACTTTTATTTAAAGCTAGGGTGAAGTGGAGGCAAAGACACTCTATGTATAAATATTCATGATAATTACTTTCAGCAAATAATGCAGCCACACATGATGGAAATTTATTCACTGAATGCTAAGTTAGTCACCAAAAATATCAGGGAAAAATAGTCTCCAGAGTAAAACCGATTCTCTGATATTGCAACCTCAATCATGATCCCTAACTCCTCCAACTTTACCCATGCCAACAAGCAACCATAGGCTCACATTCTTTATGACATTTGGAGTGCATGTCAATGTGTCATATAATCCAAGGCATTACAATAAAAAAAAGAAAAAGAAAAAGAAAATCCAAAGGCAATAACCAGTCAATTCTCCTAAGTCTTACTATGAATCCTTGCCAAAAAATAAATCAAAACTGAAGGTGAGAGTTGAGAATAAGACTGTTTTAGACGAAGGTTCTCAACATGTTTTTTCATGAAAAGAGGATTACAGAGGAGAGTACAAAAGAACCCTTATACTACTGTCAGCAAGTACTACTAGATATAACAAAAGTCAGCCTTTTAAAAGGCTTGACAACAGACATAAAATAATATTTCTAGCACTTCCCCTCAAGCTAGAGCATATAAATTGTATGCACCAAGCTTGGAACAAATAAATTTTATTTGAGGTCCTCTTAAAGACTTAGACAAAATATCTACTAGTTGATTATTGAAGCTGATGAATTCAGTACTAATTACCTTGGCCAGTAGTTTCTCTCGAACAAAGTGACGGTCAATTTTTATATGCTTGGTTCTTTCACAAAACATAGGATTAGAGATAATATGAAGTGCTGCCTAATTATCAAATGCAAACTCATCTGTTGAACCTCTTAGAATTTTAGTTCTCGAAGGTGTTGTTTTATCCACACAAAGTTCACAAGTGAGTGAGGCCATAGCCCTATACTCACAGCTTCTGTGCTAGATCGGGCCAACAACATTTTGTTTCTTGATGAAAACACAATATCAAGTGGTAAACCGCTTGCTTATAAGAGATCCTGCCTAGTCAGTATCACAATACCCAGACTTGGGTGTTTCCCTTATCCTCATATAGTAATCTTTGTCCTGAAGCCTTTTTCATGTATATAAGAATATGAAGCACTACATTCCGTTGATCAATATAAGGAACTTGCATAAATTGGCTAACTGCAATAGCAAAAAAAATGTCAGGTCTAGTAATTGTAAGGTAAATAAGTTTTCCAATTAGTCTCTTGTATCTTTCTGGATCTGAGAACAGTTCACCTTGCTTTGCCATTAATTTTTTTTTTTTTGGATCCATCAAATTATCAATGGGTCTACAATCAACCATCCGTGTCTCTTCCAAGATATTTAAAGCATACTTTCTTTGTGAGATGACAATGCCTTCCTTTGATTGAGCTACCTCAATACCCAAAAAGTATTTAAGGCAACCAAGATCTTTGGTATAAAAATGACTAAATAAGTGTCTTTTCAATTGGGAAATTTTATCAACGTCATTCTTGTAATAACTATATCATCAACAAAGACAATTAGATAAACACATTTCCCAGAAGAAGAATGACGATAAAAAATTGAATGATCCACTTAACTGTACTTCAAGCCAAAATCCTGCACTATGTGACCAAATTTCCCAAACCAACTTCGTGGAAACTATTTGAGCCCATACAGAGATCGACACAATTTGCAAACTAGTTCACACTCCACCTGAGCAACAAATCTAGGAGGTTGCTCCATGTAAATCTTTTCTTCCAAGTCATCATGAAGAAAGACATTTTTAATATCTAATTGATGGAGGGGCCAATGACAAATAGCTGTCATTGCAAGGAAGAGCTTCACAATAGTGATTTTGGCCAGAGGAGAAAAAGTATCATCAAAATCAAGACCATAAATCTGAGTGTATCTCTTGGCAACTAATCTAGCTTTAATACAATCAACTTTGTTGTTGGGCCCATCTTTAATGGCATAGATCCATCGGTAGTCAACAGTTTTCTTCCCAGGGGAAGAGGAGCTAGCTCTTATGTGTCACTACTTTCAAGAGCCTGCATTTCAACAATCATGACTTGTTGCCATCCAAGATGATCGAGTGCTTCTTTTATATTTTTAGGAATAAAAATAAAAGACAAAAAGGAAATAAAGGAGTAATAAGAGGGAGACAACAGATGATAAATAAAAAGATTACAAATAGGATGAGGGTTTCAAGTAGATAGAATACCTTTTCTAAGTATAATTGGCCAACCATAATTATCATCTTGTGGAATCGTGGAAGGATTAACTAATGATGAAGGACTTGAAGTACATGATTCTTCATGTAATATTGAATCAGCCCTTGTTGTCCTACGTTGATATGTAATGAGAGGAGATGAAGATGATTGAAGTGGGTTGCTGATTTGATTTACTTCCTAATTGGAAGGCTCATGAAAAGGAGTTTCACAAGTAAGAGACAAAAAGGAATCAAGAAACAGAACAGATAAGACTTGTTGTATAGAGTCTAGATCTTGCATGGACGAAGAAAAGAAGGAAGTCTCTTCAAAGAAAGTAACGTTAGCAAACATATAGTACTGTCTTGTGTCTGGAGAATAACAACAATACCCTTTCTAAAAACGAGAATAGCCAAGAAAGACACATTTGATGGCTTTGGTAGATAGCTTGTCCAAACATGGAGATCATGGACAAAACGAACACAACCAAAGATACGAAGGGGAACATGAAATAAAGATTCATTTGGAAAAACAATTGAATGTGGAACTGTATTTTCAAGTGATGAAGATGACATTCTATTTATTTAAGAACAACATCACCTTGATGATGAATAGTGACATTTGCACCAAGCAATAAGGTGCATGCAGTTTCTACTAAATGTCTATTTTTTCTTTTTGTTATATCAATTTGCTATGGTGTATGAGGACAAATATATTGATATAGAATGCCGTGTGCAGTTAAAAAGAAGAAAGATCAAAAGAGAAGTATTCTTTGACATTATCACTCCTTAAAATTTTGATTATTTTTCTAAATTGATTCTTAATTTCATTAAAGGGCATGAAAATAGACAAAAGTTCAAATCGATCTTTCATTAAATAAACCAAGTATATCGAGGGTATTCGTCAATAAAAGTAATAAAATATCCAAACCCAAAAGATGCAAGACGTCTTGGACCCAAAATGTCTGAATGAATGGTGGAAAAAGAAAAATTACATCTTGTTTCAGTTTTCTTTAGATAGGAAGACCTAACATGTTTCTCTAACTGACATGACTCACACTCTAAAACTTGAAGTTTGTTGAGTCTAGAAACCATCTTTAGTTTTGACAAGTGAGGATGACCCAGACGATCATGCAAAAGTTTAGGAGTCAGAGACGCAAAACAAGACATAGAGGAACTGGTTTTAAGATAGTAGAGTCCTCTAGATTCATGTCCGACATCAACCCGTACCACGTTCTTATATGACAAAGGAATCAACATCCAACTTTACAGAACAATTTTGAGATTAGGTTAATTGGCTTAGAGGAATCAAATTAAAATGGTAGTAAGGGATAAGGAGAACAGATTCTAAGTTTAAAAAAAGAGAAAGAGACACTTGACCAACTCCTTGTGAGGCAACTCTGGACCCATTGGCTAAAGTAATAAGGTGAGGATATTTGGGTGAGAAAATAGAAGAGAATAGGGAATTATTACTAGAAATGTGATCAGAAACACCTAAGTCAATTATCCATGGACCTTGACTTTCTATACATTGAGAAATACATGTTGAAACACTAGGGCTTGAAGATGATTGAGTTTGACTATTGGACTTTAATCGTAGATATTCTTGATACTTCTCTTCAGAAAATTTAGACTCAGTTATTCTGATTTGGAGACATTAACCTTCTTAGGAAAGTCATGCAAGGAATAACAAGTGTTCTATGTGTGGCCAATCCTCTTTCAATATGAGCACTGGGGACAACCATTTCTGCCTCCATGTCCTCCACGGTTCCCACGACCTCCTCTTCCTCTAGTAAACATCGTTGCTGAAGATTCAACAAGTTCAAGTGAGCCTTCACTCTTTTTCAAAGTAAGAACACAAAGAAGACATGTCATGAGACTCTCCATTGAAGGAACTTCTTCATAAATATGATGATAATCTAGATGCATAGCACGCAGGGTCAACACCATATATAGATTGTTAAGTTTTTTTTCATTTTCTCTACTGAATTGGCTTCGGTTAACATTTTCAATTCTTCAACTATAGATTGAATTTGAGCAATAAAGGAGGTCATATCATGATCAATTTGCTTGAAAGATGTCAACTTTCCTACTAAATCGTATAATCATTAAATGTCATTGGCATAGATAGTTTGGGCTTTCTTCCAAAAAGTGTGACACGTTTTGAAGGCCTTCATAGTTCTTAGAATGTTGGGTTCTACATACTGCCACAATAAAGCACAAAGTTGGAAATCAAGTTTCTTCCATTGTTATTGACTCGCTGATGGCACTTCAGCAACATCTTTCTCCCATTGGCCAAGAAACCACAGTTCCATAGAAGTAGACCAAGGCATAATTTTTTCCATTAAGTTTTTCTGAAGTGATAGTAGGTGTCCCTAAAAAGGGAGGAATAGGACCAAAACTTATCATTTCGCTGAAACAAAAACGAGGCCCAATAAATGCCAACGGAGGAAGCCTGCTAACTAAAATGAGGCAAAACTGGCAAGACAAGGGGTGATACAAACTTAGAAGAGGCTGACAAACCTATTGGAGGCAGAATAGAGATGATCCAATGGCCAAACAAACCTATTGGACGGTTTGGTTGCACACTGAGAGGCGCTCTTAATGGTGTCTTCACCAAACAAAAAACGATGGCCGACATAAGCAAATGGCTGCTGGAAAAGTTGTTAGCAGGCGAACAATGGCCAGACTTTGGTCGACGGTGGTAGACAACCTATTGAAGTTAAGAATAGCCAGAGCAAGATCAAACCCGCTCTAATACCAAATTGAGAATAAAAGTGTTTTAGATGAAGGTTTTCTATATGTTTTTCACACAACATAGATGTATATATATATTCATGAAAAAAGGGTTACATAGGAGAGTACAAAAGAACCCCTATACTATTGTTAACAAGTACTGCTAGATATAACAAAAGTCAGCCTTTTAAAAGGCTTGATAGCAGACATAAAATAATATTTCTAACAGTGAGTTTTTAAAATCAAGTCACCTGTGCAACCATGTCTTGATATATAGCTCCTCTAGGGTTTGAAACCCTGCATTTAATAGAATAGGTGAAGCTCAAAATTACCTTACTAATCAACATATTCAGTGATGTAGAGTATTGAAGGGCCTAAAATACAGTAGGTTAAAGACAACTCTGAAGTTAGGAAACAAATTAATTGCAAAATGTTAATTGGAAACACACTGTTTGGTTGTTTATTTTTTATTTTCTTTTTTTAAAATAAATGTCTATTTTGTCCTTTAGAGATGTATGCAAGAACATAGTGGTCATTCCATATATCGAAACATTAAATTGATCCTTCAATTAAAAGCCATTAGTTTTGAGAATAGAACATCAAGAAATTTTCATTGATCTAGTCTTACGAGTGTCTATCTCTGTGTTCATAAACATTCCATATTTAATGTCTATGAGGAGAGAGAGAGTCATGTCAAAATCTAAGATGGAAGGATCCATTCCCATTAGTTTTGTTCTTCTAGGGACCAATTTGATGTCCCTTCAAGAACCAATTTGATGGCATAAGTTGACATTGAATTTGATGCATTTATAAATGAACAACAAACCTAAGGAAACCTTACCATTGTGTTAGGCCTCACTCTCAAAGTCATGAATACAAGCCATTGAAAGAGACAATAAATCTTTAAAAAAGGGAAAAAATACCCAAACAAAAGAAAAATAGAGGCTTATGGAGTTTTGCAATTTGCACTTGCAAGGGTAAACAAACAAGCTATTTTCAATTATATCCATCACTAGTGCATCATATGCCCTATACTTATATCCTGTGAAGCACGAACACGGTGGATGAAGGACATGTCAAGGTGTTTGACATGTATCTAACATTGACAAACAACGAACACTCAACATTTATTTTTATTTTTTTGTTTTTCAGCTTTGACACAACAGCAACATAATCCATTTAGCTTGACACACACCAGGCACATTTTCTTTTAATAACGCTTTTTGAAAAATCAACCTAAAGATTAAATTCTAACAATAATCAAATTACTTTTTTAAAAGTTAACCTATTATGGTAAACCTTTCATGCAAAATTTCCCCCGAATATATTTGCCCCTTTTGCAAGTTCCTGCACTCGTCCATTCATGTTTGTTGGCATCTCTAGTTCACCATTTGTTTTTGTTCGTCTTTCATCTCTAGTTCGATGGTCTTCATCTTACGTCAGGTTCTCTCAATGCTTTGTTTTTGGTTTCTTTATGATTTATATTATTTTATATATACACACATACATGATGTGTCCCCGCGTCCTATGTTTTAAACTTTAGTTGTGTCCCAGTGTTCTTGTCATGTCCAATGTTCATGTTGGAATCGATGCTTCATAGCTTATATCCCTCTCTCCTCCCTAACATGTTTCTCCACTTCCCCAAAATATAAATTTCCACAATTTCCATTTCTATATATGATAAGTAGCTTGATGGATTTTAGATATAAAAAAATAGGTTTATAAGTATCTTCCAATGTGATTGATACACAAGGGTAAGAAATTGATTCAAACTGTTTAAAGATTTTATCTATCCATTGGTTTTTTCATAGCAAGGGAGAGACAGAGGAATTAACACGTACAAAATGTTTACACAAACACAATAACCAGAAGAATTGAGGTATGATGTCATACATCAAACCAACAAGCAACATCAATTTAATGAGTTGACTAGCACAGTACCTTGATTCACAAATAAATCATAAAACTTCTCAAATTTGTTAAAAAAGGCTGCTAGAACATCTTCTCTTTGAAATTGGTAAGCTCCTATAGACAACCCTTTTAGAACTGTATTTAAGGATGTTGTTGGCTTCTTATTACTGACATTCAAGCCTATTCCTGTGAAAGCATGGGATTTGTTATGACCTTCATCATGAGCATAAACTTAAAAATGATTTTATTCTTACGAAAATGACATTAAGGAGAATCGAATTCTCTGCATAAAAATAGACAAGTTCATCTAATTAAGTAAATGGGATGGAAGTGCAATCAATCTCTATTAAATGGCATTGCTACTCAAGAATAATTTATTACCTGCACTAACATTGAACTTCTTTGATTTATATGTTGAGGTACAAAGAATGCCTCCAACTTTAGAGCCATTTAAGTAAAGATCATTTGGCCACTTGATTTTAACATCTATGCTGGGTAACCCCTGGAAAGGAAGGTGTTGGAATAAAATGTATTTAAGAGTCCACAATCCCAAACAATTAGAGAATAAATTAACATTGTGACAAATCATGCATGTTGATTTGGAAAACTTCCAGTGACAACACCATTCTTACTGCAGCCTACAACTTCACAGTTTTTCTCAGAATCACATAAAACACCATCATGCATCAGTTTCCCCAAAAGTATTAAACTTTTCAGTTTATTTAGTCAATAACTTCTGCACGTATATATTGCATATATAGAAAACACATCTACTTAAATTTGTTAACCTCACTGCTATTTCCCCTTATCAAATTCACTGGCAAACTAGGTATCAGGGCAGTACTTCAAAATAAAGCACTTACATTTTTGTCACAGATATCCTTGATTGCCTCTGTGATAGCCAGGGAAACCACATACTGAACCAAAGGAACAACTCGTCCATCTTCCATTTGCATAGTAAAAGAAAACATGAGGCAACCAAATGGAGACTCCCAGACATTTTTTGACCGACCTGGGAGTTTAAGTGTTCAGAGCAGCCTTGACTTTAACTAAAACAAAACTTGAAAAGGACAGAGAATCAACACAGCAACGCTAAGTGTCATATTCATATCAAACCTCGTCCCTTGGTCTGAACATCAGCAATGCAAACTGTACCAATGGGAAGCTCACAAAAATTGCTGCACAAAAATGCCAGATTAGGACAATAAGATCTTAAACAGGAAAATGGGTAATTAGAAAATGAGAAAAAAAATAAAAATAGACAAGACATCGTTTTAGGAGGCACAATAAGGATAGGGCACATGATAAAACAGAGAGCATGGAGAAGGCACAAGTGCAAACATACTGTGAAACGACATCGTGTGTTGAAGTTAAGTCTGGAGACCAAATGAGAAGCCTGCCAAATTGATTGGTGGAGAGAGAATCCATATAGGAACGAACTTGGAAAAAGCCTTGTATTACAGATTCTTCCACCTCCGAATGCAAAACGAGGGAGAGTCCTCCATTGCCGGGGAGCTTCAGTGTGTTACTGGTCTTTATGGCTTTAGCAGTTTCAATCTCCGCCACTGATTTGCCACACAAAACCAGCAAACTGCACATCATACCTGCACCTGATTGAAAAGGAGGAACAACTATTTCATTTTCAACATTCATGATCAAACAATTGTTCCACAACAGATGAATTAGTTAAATAATATTAAAGGCTTAGACTTGAACTACCCTATTCAGCTAACATTTTATTATATCTGAGAGCATACAAAGACCAAACCTGAGGACGCCATGAACGCAGTAAAACGGTGGTTGTAGAGCCTCTTTGTGGTGGCTGTTAGCAACGACGCTGTCAACGCTGGATTACGCAACAGCATCAACGGTTCTTCTCCAACTTAGTATAGCGTTACCTAGGTCGGGAAAAACAAGGTGGTTCCACTTTTATGACCGCTAACTGTAAGTTTTTGTTTTTTGCAATTGACTCACCAAAACTTAATCCGCAGTATCCCACTTCTCCAAATTACGGCATTTTTGGGAAGAGAACGTCTCGTTATGAATATTTGTAAGTTTTAATATTTCGGAAAATTCATTGATGTTTGTTAGTTCAATCTATGTTA
>JAMLFT010005922.1:0-16843 GCA_026544285.1 Pachyrhizus erosus
AAATTAAAAATTAAGGTTTAAAAAAATAAAAAAAATAAAATGAACGTAAAATTTTTACAAATCACACACATAGAAAGTGTAAGAATAAGATTTAAAAGAATATATTTAATAATAAAAATATAAAAAAGAAAAAAAAATTAATAAACATGAACATATAAATAGCAGGTGGTTTAATAGATTAATGCAAAATTTGAACTTAGTCCAATAAATCCATCAACCTTTCGCCGGGCAATAGAAAACTTTTGCTGGGTGATGGCCAAGAAAAAAAAAACGTTCAATGAATATAAAATTTTTAAAAAAATTATATTATTAGTCCCTGAAATTTTGTGAGACGGCATAAACTTTTCATATTTTTTTAATATTTATAATAATCTTATAGAAGACATAATATAATATTTTTTTAAAAAAATAAAAGATTGATATAAAGGTAACAAAAAAATTAGAAGAATTTTATATGTAATCTCACAAATTCTTAAAAAAGTGTTAATATAATTTATTGTAAAATTTATACTATAAATTTGATTTATTATAATTCTAAAAAAGTTTTTACACAAGCTAATACACCAAAACCTCGTCAAGTCTACTCCTACCTCCCAAGGTTTGACTGTGTTATTCATCACGTTTTTGTATCCAACAATTAATATAGTCAAAATGTACATCAAATTATCCTATCATGTCTAATACTTATCTGATAAAAACAACAAAATATGTTAAATTTGAAAAAATATAAAATAATATATAAAATTTACTAAAACATAATCTTATGTTTTAAGAAAAAATAATATTATAACTTTTAGGATGAATCGTTAATAATTATACATAAAATAAGATGCTATTATATATTAATTTAATTATTTAGATATTCATATTGGTATATTTGCATAAAAGTTTAAAAAATGAAAATGAAAAAAATTGTGAAATGCACTTAAGAATATTTTAAGTGTCTGGCTACCTATGCATGGGTATTATTTTGTCATTTTGTAGCGTCTATACCTTTCTAATTACTTCTTAGAGAAATTATGCACAATAAACTAAGCCAAATATGATTTTTACGTAATCCAGTGCATTACAATTGTATTTATAAATACACATGAAATATAAAAGTATATATAAATTTAGAAGTATTAAAAAATCATTTATTGATAATAAAAAATATAATACATATAATACAAAATATAAATAGGTGTTTGCTGTTAAAAAAAAAAAACCGGTGTTTTAATTTTGAATTTTTGTGTTAATTTTCAAATATTTGTGTAATACATATAATACTATTACGTATTGATACTTCTTTAATCGTTGATCTAAAGAAATATTGTGTACATGAAACAAAGCCAAATAATATAACTTATATCAATTAATTGTTTAATGTTAATTTGTCTTAATATACATAATTATTAGAATTTGCTATACATTGATATTATAGAGTCGACTAGCTCCACCGTTCCTGTAGCAGAATTTTATAATAATCCAGTTTAAAATTGGTTTGATTTTTAAAATAGTTTGAAAACTGATGTGGTTCTGAACTTGGTTTACTAAAGTGGTTCAAACGGCTTATTAGAATGGTTGGATCAGCCAAGTGGTTTGTTAAAAACCAGCTCATTGAAAAAACAGTTGAAAAAAACGGAACCATGTACAGCCACGTTATTAGTCATCCTTTTCTGTGGCAACGACTTGTAAAGAAGACAAAGGAAGCGTAATTTTTGGCCTTATGTCACTTTGTCACACTCACACACCGAAAGAAAGAAGGGCATAAGCCTAGCCCACCACCACGCAGTTGGCATTTGGCAGTTGGCATTTGGCATTTGGCATTTGGCATTTGGCAAGGGAAGGGCCAGGGGAGAGGCACTCTGCACAATATAACTTTAAACGCGTTACCACTGCCACTGTGCATGCAATGTTCAACACGGAACTCCATTATGGTCTAACATTGCGGAAAGTTCATCATGTTATTTCATTATCCTTAAGTAGAAAACAATAACTACCAACCTGGCTACTTTAACATCTTTCTATCTAAGCCTTTTGTCCCAAAAATCGGTGTCACTACCTTTATATGCATTCAAATCCGAAATCTCTATGTTACTCCCTCCCACTATCTCCTTTTGTCTCTCTCATTTTTATTTTTTTTTAAAAAATCACTATACAAAACAGATACAGATTACAGTTATCCTTGA
Organism: Pachyrhizus erosus; assembly: GCA_026544285.1. Classification (NCBI taxonomy): domain Eukaryota; kingdom Viridiplantae; phylum Streptophyta; class Magnoliopsida; order Fabales; family Fabaceae; genus Pachyrhizus; species Pachyrhizus erosus. Next base: position 2,172 of record JAMLFT010005922.1, read on the forward strand.
TTCTTCTCTGGTTCCTATGATTAGTCATGTGTGACATTCATTCCATTGCCTTCTCAACAACTTAACATGGTAAAGCCTTTTTTTCTTGTATATTTTCTTATCATTGTTACTATATTTTCTGTAGTATTATTTTTCAGTTATTTAAAGTTATAGCGTTTGGTGCGCAGGTTAGCTTCGACTCAGTTCCCAATTGGCTTCTAATTCTTAAGGAAGAGAAGTTTTTCACTCGCTGTTTGATTCATGAAACTGAAAAGAAGAACATTTTTTGTTTAGATTGCTGCACGGGCATTTGCCTCCAGTGTTTACCCTTTCACCACTCTCACGTCATTTTGCAGGTGCAGAACAATTTTTAATTTGCTTACACGTCAACTGAAAAATGCAATTTTTTCTTAACCCATTTAGACTGTGAAACTGAGATTAATGCCCAAGTATTTAAGTACCTATTATGTTTCAGATCCGAAGATACATGTACAATGACGTATTACGGCTTGGTGATGCTCAAGCTTTGTTGAATTGTTCCCTTGTTCAAGTAAGCAAAATAATCAATGTTAAAAACCTAAGCAAAAGTCCAAATCCCACTTTTTTCCCTCTAGTTGATCTAACTCTTTCTGAATTATGATGAATGAACAGTCGTACACGACAAATAAAACTAAGGTTGTATTTTTGAAACAAAGGCCACCCACCCGCTCTCACAAACTCAAAGGCTCTAACAACATTTGCATCACATGTGACCGTAACCTCCAAGACCCATACATCTTCTGCTCTGTGTCATGCAAGGTTCGATTGTCTTGTTATTCAAATCACGAATTCTTAGCAACTAATGTTTTTAAGATTTTTGTTTTCTTCATATTTTGATGATAATTTTGTCGTTTGGGATGTTGGACACATAATCAATTTAGCAGGTGCATCAACATCTACTAATTAGCAAAAACACAACCATAAAGGACAGTCGGAATGAGTATGAATTATTTGTTCTTCTAGACAAAGAAAGCAGGGAGAACACACAACAAATTGAAGATAGCCAAATGACAACGGATTCAGTCCTAGACTCACCCACGTCGACGACGTTATGCACCCTGTCTGGGTCAACAAGTACTAATAGTGGGGGTGTGGCAGAGAGCGTGGCTGAGTCATTCAAAAAGAAACGTAGCAGTGTTGACATGGTGCCAGAGATTTGGTCCAGCATGGTGAACCGGCGAAAGGGTGTCCCTCATCGATCTCCCTTTTACTGATAACATATCCTCCAACCAATTATTTTTTGAATCCAATAAACCAATTTTGTAGGTTCAATGTTCTTAGGATTTCACATATACTTCCACTTCTGGCGATAAAACCAGTGAGTTATTTTTGTATAATGTTGCCAATTTATAGAGCATTTTTTCACTACTTAGTCTCTGTTCTTGACTTCCTTTTAAGTTAATGCATTTCATATGTAGTCCCCTTAACTAACGAAGGAATGCATTGAACAAAGCTCGAGGATGTTAAAAAGCTTGTGAATTTTGGTTCTTAAGCTTTGCACTACTTCGTATTTTTTTATTCATTATGCATTTTTGAAGTTTTTTAAAATTTTATATGCCTTCTTTGAAGTTAAACCTTGTTGAGTATACAAAATATATAGATTACTGGATAACTTCTTAGTTCTTATCAAATTAGATTAAGGGTTTATCTTATTCATTTTTTGTCGTTTATGTCTTTATTAGCCTAGACCTACGGCGCTATTACATTTTATTTCCGTATAAATATTTTGCATTTATGTTAAAAAGTCCACGAGATTTTATTTTATACAAAATTATGGTTTGACTTGTTCAAAAGTGGAAAAAATCTATAAAATAAAAAATAAGAATATATTTAAGATAAATTATATTTTAAGTACTTCTAAAAATAATAATATATAAATTTAGTTTTCTTAAAACTTTTTGTATTATTTTAATTTTTTAATTTTAAAATATATATTTTTATTTTAAGTGTTATCCAAAACACTTTAATAATTAAAAATAATATATTTTAAATTTAGAAAGATGAAAATATATATTTTAAACATAATATATACATATATCTATCTATTTTTTGAAAAAAATTATAAACTTAAAATATTGTGCAATAAATTTATTTTAACCTTTTCATTTTATATTACTCGATTTTTATTATGTTGCATGTCATAAAATATTTTGAGTTTTTCTCTCTTCCAGAAAAATTGAAAGAAAAATCAAATTCCTTTAAATGAGTCATATTCATAAAACAATTATTTAAAAAGAAAAACGAGACAAATCATAATATATAATAATCACATTGAAGTACGGGATTTAGGGTAAAAGACCATCAATATAAATTAAGTAAGGGATTGATTAGAACCATTTTTAATTTAAAAATATAGCTTATATTTTTTAATTTATTTTATTACGTTACAAGTGTAAGTAGTTATATATGAAAAAGAATAATGAATCATTAAGGATGATCTAAATATCTAACATTAAATTCAAAGTAATTATATGTTTGGATAAGACGAAAGAAAAAGATGATAGAATTTATTTGATTAGAAAGAAAGTAAAAAAAAAATAAAGAAAAAAATTAGAGCTAAAAATTAAAGTTTTTTTTTTCTTACTTTTAAATTTCAATTTTTTTTCTCTTTCTCCACACACCTTTTCTCTGTCATACCTACAAAACAGACTATAAGACATGAAGAATTAAATTGATTGTGATTGGACTTCAAATTCATTGACTACTTTTTTAGATGTCAATCTAAATTGTATACAGAATATTAGAGAAATGTTCGAAAAACTCACACTCCAATACGTTCATATAACAACGTCCTGAAATGATAAGGAGAGGGTTTATTCAAAACATTTAATATATATTACAATATCAGGAAGAAGTATATAGCTGTTTAATCTCACTCTTATCACTTAGGCAACGGGAATCGAAAAGATATTTTATGTACATTACAATATCAGATATTTTATGTATTATATCGTGTAAAAAGAAACAGTTGTCTTTTTTTGGTACATAAAATTTCTGTTATCCAATTATTGTTTATCATATTATATAATAAGTTTTTTTTTAGATAATTACATAATAAGTTTTACAGTGTTTACATGTATCACCACCAATTCCTTAAAAAAATTATCACCTCCAATTATGTCTTTAAGAAGGTCTTCTAAAATCTATAGTAAGTAAAAATATCAAAAATTTTCTATTATTATATATTATTTATGTAAAAATTAATTTAATTTTTACAATTCAACTATAATTTTATATGACTAATTTATTAAGACAATGATTTGTTTTTATATAAATATTAAATATTTATGATTTAGTATTTGTGCAGATGTTATAGATATTTTTTATATTTTTAAGTTATGAGTTAATGAAAAAAAATATAAATATTTCATATGTTAAGTAATTTAATTTAATAAAAAGTGATGTGATAAAAGAAATATTTATATAAATTAATAATAAAATAATATTATAAAAAAAAACGATAACCCATGCGAAAGCACGGTATCGTACTAGTACTTGCAAAATCCAGAGTCTTAAATATACTTTTGGAGACCCAAATATATAGAGACCTACAAAAACTGGGAGGTGTAATGGGCCAAATTAATCGAATCGGGCCCAATCTGGGCAGAGAGGGGGAGAAGGAGAGAAAAGCGGCTCCAAACTCGAGTTGGTCACCGTGAAGCAGTAGCACCATGTGGAGGCTGAGGTTACCTCGAATCTCTTATGTCGTGAGTCTCTTTCTCTCTCTCTCTCTCTCTCTCTCTTTATATCACCGCTTTTGCAATTCACCTGGAATAGTTTCCTTAATGTAACTTGGTTTGTCAGGTTGGTAGATTGAGTCAAATCAAAGTAAGTCAATTCCAGGTTAAGCACGATCGTTGCTGTCACAGTCAAGTGTCGGTGTCGCCTCCTCAATCTAATTTGCCGCAGGTATGTATCTATCTAACATTCATAGTTAGTTACCGTCTCTGTTTGATGCCGTTACCGTTACTGTTTCATAATCGACTTAATTTCCCTCCCTCGCAGACAGTTCCTAGGAATTATATTGGGGAAAATGTATCTAGAAAAGATAAGAACAGATATCTTTACACTACGGTAAGTAAGCAAAATATATTGGTGCTTTAAGGTTTAAACCTGGTGAATGAGACTTAATTTTTTGCTTTAAAACAAAATAATAATGCAGCTTCTTGAACTCAACGACAGTAAGGAGGCTGTTTATGGTGCTCTTGATGCCTGGGTTGCCTGGGAGCAAAACTTCCCCATCTCCTCATTGAAATTAATTTTGAATGCTCTTGAGAAGGAGCAGCAGTGGCATAGGGTTGTACAGGTATTAGTATTCTTTATTCTTTCTTCTTCTTTTAATGTTTATCTTTGTCAATATGAAGCATGTTTAATAGTAGTTCAAGTTGCTTTTCAAATTTGATTAATTTATGTGCACCAAGCCAATCAGACTTAATCCGGTTGCTAAAATGTCTATAACTCATAAGAAACTTTTAGTGAGCCTATCTCTGGTGATGGAAATGCATGTTGTAGGCAGACAAGTGAATTGGAAACATCATTAAGGGATTTAACGCTAAATATGTTCCTTTCTTTTCACGTGCTTCTGTTGGTTAGTTGGTAATTAAAAAATGCATATCATGCTATGAAGTTTATTAATTTTTTAAAGCTCAATTCAGTATTCAACGGCCAGCTATTTTTTGTGTTTGAAGATTTTTTTTTAGTCTAATTCTCTATGTAGAAGTTGGTCAATTTATCCATTTATTGCTTTGTTTCTATTGTTGATAAAGTTATAATTTTTTAGTTTCTTTGCCATGTCTTGATTTGGTCTGATCTGGTAGCATGTTAGTGTTAGGATGTGTTGTGAGTGGAGCAAATGTTTTGGAACACTTTTAATATTTGGGGAAAAAGGAAAGTTAAGGGTTGAATTTTAGTTTACCTCAGTACTGTTATTAAATTACTCTGGTGATTTAACATCCTATCCAAGGTAATTAAATGGATGCTGAGCAAAGGGCAGGGGATGACAATGAGAACATACGGTCAATTGATACGAGCTTTAGATATGGACCATAGAGTGGAAGAAGCACACAAATTCTGGGAGATGAAAATTGGTACTGATTTGCATTCAGTTCCTTGGCAATTATGCCATCTCATGATATCTGTATATTATCGAAACAACATGCTGGAAGATCTTGTTAAGGTAAGCTTTCCATATTCATGACATTTCTTATATATTTCCAATAAGCAATATCACTTGTCTAAATTTTCAATTTGCTTGCATTCATGGCAGTTTGATTGTTACGGACGTTCGTCATAATTTTGGCAAGCACACTAATAGCGCAATATAGTACTTTGATGAGTAGAGTTATCATTTTTCAAGAGACTTGAATAATATTCAACTATTTGTGCAAATGTTAGTAATTATGACCAAATAAGTGTGATACAGTAGGTAAAAGCAACTAAGAATTGAAGACAGAATAGTAAAAGGAAATAGTGAAAATCCAGTGAAACGTCTTTATGTAATTTTATCAAACAGTTGGAGTGTACAGAAAAAATAAAGGTAATTCTATGGAAGAAAACATTGAATTTGAATTTCATAGGAAACTAATCGCATGTAATTGAAATCTCAAATCATACTCTCAAGTTAACACAAATTAGATCCATAGAAAACACTTAATCCTTTATTCCTTAAACAATTGAGACTTAATTTATATGCTAGATTCCTAATTCCTTAAGAAATCTATCCTAGAAATTAGATGAAGAGAAGAAGATTTTGACAATGAAGAACTCTAATTTTATCCCAAAAATTTAGATTCGACATATCCCTACTCCAAATCTAGAGTCAAAATATGTTTTTCAACACAATTTAATTCATAGAAGCAAGATTAATCAAGCCAAGACAAAGATTGAAGCATAGGAGTAGAAATAGAATGCAGTAAAGAGAATAATGGATCTAAAATTTACACAAGGATTGCATGTTCTTAGCTCCTCCTACATTCTAATCCAACAATTGTGGAGATTTAGCTATGTCTAGCCATGGAAAGATAGAAAATCAAAGAAGAAACGGAAGGAATGAAGGATTTAGCCATACAAAAGCTTCAAAGAAAATTTTGCATCCAAAATCGTCTCCAACAAACTTCCAATTTAAGAATGAGCGAGCCTTGTGCGTTGCCCAAGCTTTCTCTTAAAATCAACCGTCTTAACTCTCACTTAAGCGAGATTGGAATCTCAATGTCACAAGCGAAATCTGGCCTTGCTCTATGGAAGTTTTCTTGCTTAAGCAAACTTGAGGATTCGCTTAAGCGAGACTTCATCATATTTGTGGGACTTTTCTTGCTTAAGCAAGATTGAGGACTCGTTCAAGCAATTCCTTGCTTAAGTTTTCTCTCTGGATCCTTTTTTGCTTAAGTGAGGTTGAAAACTCGTTTAACTCGCTTAAGCGAATCTTGTCCTTCAAAAACTTCATTTTTGCTTCACTTGAATTTTCACACCTTTATTCAAAAAATAAACAAAATCTATCAAAGCACACTAAACTTTAATTATTTACAATTTTATAGAATTACAACTCCAAATTGAAGAGAAATTAAGATAATTGTTCACAAAAATAAAGTATGAAAAGCAATTATCAACGTTCTTTCCTCTTGGTGGAATAAAGAATTTTTCTGTTTTTGATAAATTTCATTCCAATGATGTTGATTAATCCATGTAGCTGACTGCAGAACCCACTCAGTAGAATAGAGCTTGGTTGTTGTTGTTGCATGCTAATATTAATCTGCAATATGTATTACCTTCTAAAATGTCCTAGATTTTGTTTATTATCATTATGCTCTACTTGATTGTTTGGTGGGACAAATCTCTAAGTAGCAACAGAGTCATAAACATAAATGATCTTCATTCATTGAAAATGTTCATATTAAAAATAAAAGCAGAAATGCAGTTGATTAGAGCTTAAATCACGCAAAATTATTATTTGCAGTTTGTCAGTGTCCCTTCAAAATTAGTTTCATTTGAAGTTTCATTATTTGCACTGCACCGCTTATTTTCTCAACATTTTAATTAGCAAAATCTGGACTAAAATGAAATACTAACGGCTGAAAAGAAAAATAGTTATCACAGAAGCAATAGATTCTGGTCATAACTGTTGACTTGAACAGTGTCAGAGGATAATAAAAATATTGTTTATCATTAATAAATAATGATTATTATTTGAATATGGAGGAGCAGCATTGCTACCTAGTCATTTCTGTTGAGGGGAAAAAATCAAGTAATTTGCTTATCTCAGTTGTTATGCACTGTGGAAGTTGTCAGCGTGCATATTGTTGTAATACTGTAGGTATCATCGGGCTCGCATCCTGCATCCTTTTCATTCGATAGTTACATACACCTGTATTTAAATTAACACACGGTTAACATTCTCTTCACGTTCCTTTGCTTTTGATAAAAAGCTTTTCAAGGGACTGGAAGCTTTTGATCGAAAACCTCGGGATAAATCTATCATTCAGAAAGTGGCAAATGCGTATGATATGTTAGGTTTAGTCAAAGAGAAAGAGAGGGTACTGGAAAAATATAGCCATCTCTTCACAGAGGAAGGACCAACTAAGAGACATAAAAAGAACTCATTTGAGGCAAAGAAACGTAGGTATCTTGCGGCAGAAAAAGGGCATCAGAATCAGTCTAGAAAGGCCTCGTCTGAGGAAAAGTAGAAGTCAGGTAGTCTCATGTTACTCTTCTACATTGATAAATTTGTTTTCTTAATTGGTTTTGATCTTGAACTGGTATGGTTAAAAAATATTGCTAGACCAAAATTTTTCTTGACAGTGAACTGATTTCAGTCATTTCTACTCACCTGTTGAATTTTCTGAAGAAAGAAGCGGTTTATTTTTTTGACTTATGTTATTCTGCTATTTCTGTCATGAGCAGAACAAAAAGATCCCCAACTGGATACTCCACATCAACTGTATTCATTTCTGATGACTTGATGATATTCTGTTCTGATATGGTGTAAGATACCAAACTTCCATCAAGGATAGAGGTGCACCATACCTCGAGGAAACGGAACCAAACGTATGTCTGGACTAAGGACGTCAAAAGCTGTTGTATGTTATAGACCAAAAAATGAAGATAAAGAAGCTGTTCCAAGTTTTGTGGACGATTTTTAGTTAAGGTCGAGAGCCTATCATGTGCTAACATTATTTATTCAATGAACATTTATCCTAAATTAACCATTCAAATCCTTGCTAAGTTTGTTTTTTAATCTGTTAGGTAAACTACTAATCCAAGGTATGTAGCTATTATTTAAATGGAAACGTTAAAAAATAAAATAACTAGTGATTACATTGCAATCACATGTTATCAATGGATGAATTGGTAAAAGCGTTCTGAACATATAATTATGTGATTACTTTTAAATATCAAATTTTCTATTCTAAACTGCGCTGTAAAGTTGATTTTATAACCACTATTCTTAACCCTGAATCGGGAGCAGAGCGCATAATTTACTTGGCTTAAAACCAGTCACAGACATCAGATCAGATAGTTGGCAAAATCCTGTTGAGCTTGCAGAACCCAGTCATCATCCTCCCACTCGTCACGGTATGACTCTGGTCGCAGCACCCTGTTCTTAGATGTGGCCATATACATTTGCTTTCTCCATTCTTCAATAGAAGGAAACCCACACTGATCCGCAATCCAGTTATTGTAATCCCACTGTAATATACACAATCCCCAACACAGATCAAGTGTCTGTCCGAGGACAATAAACGTCTTGATTTTATATAGGCAAAGACAAAAGGCACAAGTTAACAAAGTTTTAAAAATGTACCTGAAGAAGACCCATATTGTGAGTGTAACGCTTAGGAGTGCCAGAGGCTTCAAGTGATGAGTAAAAGGCTTCTACATCTTTAGCCATCTCCTCTTTTGAAGGAAGTGCGATGCGATTTGACAAGATTCCTGCTATCCACTTGCTCTGCAGTTCGAACATAGGGAAGGGAACAACCTGCCGTCATACATGCATCAATGTTAAAGCAATTTATGAAAATAAACCGGTTTGAGATTTTTCTTTTTCAATGCAAGGATGATGAAGAAGAACAATTGACACGAGGAACAACCTTCCAAGGCAACCCAACAAATGAAAGCCATGGAGCCAACGCTGGTGGGAAAACATGCTTGTAGAGTGGTCCTACACGGTTGTCATCTGCAGTCACCTCCCCATTGGTTTCAAGGAAGGGGAAATCATACTTGTACCTGGAAAACGAATAAATGGCCGTCCATTATTAGTTGTCTCAATTGCCAGAAATTATTACAAGATTTTAAATCACCGTGTTTCTGATTTCAAATGATCTTCACTTAACATAATTAAGACTTTCAATTTTAAAAAATAATGAATAGTACTGAATTAAGTATCACGTAAAAATTGATTGGGATAATAATGACATTCATAGAGCACGTAGGAAAATTATTTAAGTTTAAACAAAATAAATTGGGGTTTTCAACAGAAAGTGATACAATATGGAGAATGCTCAGAATACCCTGTGCAATGTATGATGAAGTCAGCGCCAACTGCATTTCCATCTTGAAAAACCACTGTACCATCTTCATGAACGCTGTCAATCTGCATTGATTGATAAATACTATAGCTTCAAATCAACCATTCTAGGCAACAGTTGTCATTTGTCTAACAACCTTTTGGATTCTCATGAAAGCCATCCAATTCTCCCCATGGATGATAAATTTTACCATAGAATGAAGCCACATGTTATCATGGCCGGGCACCTTTCCTAGCTTGTCGTCTTCAACTGACCTGGCTGCAATGTGGACTTCTTTAGCAACTGTTGCGATATCTCGAGAGATATCAACCGCACTAGCAGAACTACCTATTAGAACTACAAACTGCCGAAAGAATAATCAGAAAAACTTAATCATATCAGATAAAAATAAAGGTGAAATCATGATTCTCAATTCTCTAGTTGTTTATTTAAATATTCTCAATTGTCTAGACTTTTTCAAAACATCAGATGAATGCAATATATTTCATAAACCATTTTGCTTTTTCTGATTGTAATAAGCTAGAGCCCGCAAAACAAACCAAAGTATTATTTAAGCAATGGGATGCACATTTAATTTATAAATAAAATATACAACAATAATAATCATGGACATAAAAAAATATAAAAGATGGCATTTTAATGGAGCTAGAAAGTATTAACAGGACATTAAAGACAAAAACTGCTTCGGCAATACTTAATATTAGTACATACTTGATCTTGAAAGGGCTCAGGTGTTCTATAATTATGGCTATGCATCTGCTTCCCCGGAAATGAATTATTGCCTGGAAAGAATCTAAATTGTAAAACAAACAAAACAAGAACTATTCAAGTATAAATATTCTGCCACTTACTTGCATTAACATTTTCATGAACATTTTAAAGAAAGAAGGTTGAATATTCAATGGTAAATTTCTTCTGAATACTGTTTATACATAACACAAATGAATCAAGCCGCTATCGGGTAGATTAATCCGAAATTATAATAACCTGAACGGGTCCGTCCAATACAAAAAATTATTAGATAATTCAACATTATCACTAATTCATAATTTCAACCGATCTTACATGGCATATATTTAACCTTTTCAATTTTAAAAAATAACTAATAATTCTCTATTACATGTCATGCAGATATTAGTAAAAAAAGACTAAAAATTATGATAATCTTCCATCATCCAATAATTTCTCGACCAATATGAGCATATAGTAACTCTTTCTATTTTAGGTGTTGGAAATTTATTTGACCAAAAAGTAAGGCGTTGAAATTTAATTCACCCTTGGATCAATATAAATATTTAACCATGTAAATTAAAAAAAAAAAAAAACATTATCCTCGTTTCATTCGATTACATAAAATTTAATTAAAAAAAAAAAGTTTTAAGTGGTGAAGTAACTGTTATAAATATTAAAGAAATGAATAATTATTTTAATTTAAGAAACAAATATAAAAAAGAAAATAGAAAAGCGGAATATCCTTTTTTTAGTGCGTGAAGAAAGAAAAAAACCGGGGATATGAGCGAGACGAGGTCGAACGTAATGTCCGTTGCAAACGATAACGGCGTCATAAATCTCATCCACACGATGAGTGTGCGGTGATGTTGATGTGAGCCTCCACTTTCCACCCTCAGTCAAGGCTGCAAAGAGCACCTCCGTCCGAAACCTTACCAATTCAGCGATTTGAAAATGAGCAGCGAAATCCTGCAAATACAGTAATACCTCTTTGTGACCCGGGAACCTTCTCGAATCCCTCCCTTTCTCCTCCTTTTTCTTGAAGGGGTAATCTCGGAAACCCATGCTCTCCCGAGGCAGATTGGTTCGGAGCGAATCGTACAGGCTCGAGTGGACCAAGCTCCGCTTCGGGTCCGAACCTAATGGATCCGATTCTACCTCTGGGGTGTACACCCACGTGCCACCCACTTGGTCCCCTTGCTCGAAAACCACCACACGATGCCCTTCTTGCCGGAGCTCGCGTGCCGCCACTAGACCGGCGGCACCCGCTCCGATCACTGCCACGTGGCGCGGCGTCAGTAGTGGGACTGCGCTGGACATGGTGGATTGGAAAGATGGCAGGACAGCTTTTGTTCTTACAAATGAATCGGACCCGACCATCACCTTCACATGACAACACTACTCAACACAACAACACAACAACACATTCTGATGCTTATTATATCCCTCATTATTATTATTATATTATATTCATATGAAAAGACAAAAATAATGCAAATCGTGCTCACGTTCATAAAATTTGTTTATCGATATTAGAAATTAGCATTGGTTCCATTCTATCATATTAATTTATTCAATTTCTTTTCCCTGTGTTTGGAATAATTCCAAGTGAACCAATGCATCAGTCCACATGAATTAAACGAACTTATTATATTGGATTGGTTTCACTGGAGAAAATATTGAACACACCTTGACCGAATTGAAGATATAGATTTTATTTTAGCTGAAATATAATTTTATTTTTTTATTATATTCAATTTCCTTTTTTATGATTTTAATTATATTTTAATCTTTTATTTTTTATAAAATTCAAGTTAATTTTTATATTTTTTAAGTGAAGCAAAATCATTCTTCTAATATAATAATTGATTTCATTTTGACACATGATTTTAACTTTTTTTTTGTTAATTTAAGATTTAAAATTTGTCTAATTAAATTCATGTGCATAAATAAAATCTAACTTATGTTCGAATAAAAAAATCATAAATATAATGAAAATTACATAAAAATTAAAGTTGAAAAAATAATTAAAAATTTTAATTTTTTAATATTATATTATTTTTATTTTTCTTGAGACTTGTTTTTCATTTAATTTTTATACTCTTTATGACTTCATTTTTAAATATCAATTTAGTTTTAAATTTTTAAAATTAGTGAATATAATAAGATAAGTTTTGCATTCTAAATTCGTCAAAAAAAAATAAAATTGAAAATAATTATTATTTCATAAATATTTCAAAATGATCATTTTTATTCGTTTTATAAACATAAAAAACAAAATTAAACTTTTAAAATATAAAATATCAAATCAAATATAATTTAAAATATAAAAGACAAAGTATATTTTAAATTTTTTTACTTTTACAACCAAATTAGTTGGTTTTACATGAAACATATTTGCACAAATATTTTAAATTGAATAAAAATATAAAATATACAAATGAAAAGCATTTAAACAATACCAACAAACATGTGGATCATTTGGTTGGTACACCTTGAAAAATAGATTATCCAAATATAATAATATGTGATAATTTTGTTTGGTTAGATTACAATTTTTGTCTTTCATTTATTCATGATACACGATCTTTTTCCTTTTATTTACAATTTTAATCTTCAAAATTAAAAAAAAAAAATTGGACTTTTTTCATTTATTTTTTATTTTTTCTTCTCATACTCGTATCCTCCACACTCTCTCACTTTTCTTATGTTCTCTTCTCCTCACCATTCTTTCTTTCCTTTCCCCTTCTTAAGTCTCACTTTTTCGTTTATCTTTCCCTTTTCCTTTCTTCCTTACAACCTTCCCTCCTTCACCTCCTCCTCCTAATTTTTCCTTTCTTCTTCCATTTCTTTTTTTCCCTCATGACCTCTATTCCTCCCATTTTCCCTTTCGATTCCAATTCTTTTTTTCCCTCACGACCTCTCTTCCTCCCATTTTCCCTTTCGACCTTTCTTCTTCTCGAGGCTTCCCCTTCTACCTCCCCACTGTTCATTTTTTTCATTCCCCATTATTCACACAAACTAATGAATGATAATGTTGGTGGCAAGATGTGACAAGTTCCTCGACAGGTGATTGTGTCGTCATCGAGATGTGAGAAATCCACAACAAATAGTGGGGTTAGCATCCATATATTTAGGTGGTAGTTGAGGTGAAGTATTTTTTCACAACGTCGCCAGATCTTCAACCTTATAGATCGAAATCCACCTACAACCTTCTTAGAATTGTGAATTATGGACTTAATTCAACCTTACAAATTTGGCCTACAAGGTGAAGATTATTCCCTACTTATATACACTAACATGACCTTATCACTAGTCGATGTGAGATCTCCAACACCCCCCTCATATTGAGAACTAGACATTTCAAGCGTGAAGTTTACAATACTTAACATTTATGTGTAGTCCAACAACAGTCCAATAGTAGGTGGCACGATAAATCAAACAATAAATAACTAGGATAGGCTTTAATACTTAAGTCTAACTTAACTCTAAAAGTCATCTCATAAGGTGAAAGTTGTTCTCTACTTACATATTTTATATTAACATTATCTCTAACTAGTGTGAGACTTAGGTTTTTTCCAATAAACTTGCTACCGTCGAATCTTCAACCTTGCAATTCAGGATCCACTTACAGTCACATGATCCTAAATGTAGGGTTGTAATAGTTTTTTTTTAAAGTTTGGTTACTTGTATGGTTTATTAGTTCCTAATAGTGATCTATTGATTATGGTTTATCATTTCCAAATTTGGGTTGTTGAATTTGATTTAGTTTTTATTTTTCTCTTTTCTTTTTGCCATGTTCATTTCTTTGCCTCCAAAATCAATTTTGTTTTAAAAAAAGTTTTTTATTTAAAAATAATTATTTTTCACAATTCTTCTTGAATAATGGTTCTTCCACAGTGAAAAACTATTGTTTGTCTCTGGTACTAATTTTTGTGAAGAATGTTTCTAAAATCTAAGAACCTATGTTAAGAACATGCAATGGAGATGATCTAAATGATTAGCAACATATGTTTACACTTTTGAGCATGCCCAATCGAGAACGTTAAACTGAAATATACAGTGCTAAAAAATTATCGACTAAATATGAATTTTGTCCTTGCAAAATATAGTCTTTTTAATTTTGATTTTGTAGAAGAAAAAAATAATTTACTCATTTAAAGATTTTTTTTGAGTCCTTACTATTAAATAATCACATTAAATGATGTTTTAACAATTAATTTGTTAATTCAATTACTCATCAAGTTATCAAGAAGTCTGACAGAATAATTAAATATATTTTTTTAATAAAATATTTATTTAAATTTTTATTTATTTAAAATAATTAATAACATTGTATGAGTTAATAAAGAATTTAAAAATACATTTTGACAAAAAAAATTACATGTGACTAAAAAAATTACT
>JAMLFT010005923.1:0-16842 GCA_026544285.1 Pachyrhizus erosus
TCCGATCTATTAATTTATGTTAATTATATTTTTCGATCTTCACTAGAAAGATAATAAATTTATCTAATTAATTTATAATATTTATTGTAAAATAATCAAGGATATTTTTTTAAAAAATTAGTGCAAGAGAGAATTTTAAAAAAAATCTTATAAAAAAGAATAAATAAATTTTAAAAAAAGAATCTTATATTTAGGAATGAAGTTGAAAAATAATATAATTTGATCATTTTTATTCATATCTGTTTTGTGTACCGGATACTATTCTTATAGGGTTTTATTCTATAAATTAGACATTAAATTAAAGAAGTCCTAATTATGCAATATTTTATAAAGTTATACAAATCTTTAATTTGGCTAATCAAATCTTTAATTTGGTTAATCAAATATTTTTATCTCAACACTCCCTCCAAAGTTGGTAAATAGATGTCATATATTTCCAATTTATTTAACAATCTTTCAAAAATTTGACTTGTCATTGCCTTGGTAAGAATATCTTTAGATTGAATATTTGGTAATTCTAGAACATTTTCATCAAGTTTTTCTTTGATAAAAAATTTATCCACCTCCACATGTTTCATACAATCATGTTTGACAAATTTTGCCTCCAGTTTTTTTACATTTGGTGAATTTTACCCCTAACTTTTGTGAAATAAATTATTAAAGTAAAATTCATAAGTTTTTAAAAGTTAGGAGTAAAATATATCAAATTAATTTTTTGATAGTGAAATTCATCATAAAGTAAAAAGTTAAAAATAAAATTTGTAATCATGCCTAAAATAATAATAAGAGAAAGAGTAAGAACAAGAGAAAGTTTTAAGGGTTTTTTTAATATAAAGAATATAAAAGAGATTCTAATAACATAGTAAAAAATAAAAACAAATAGCTAGGAGTTTACAATATGAAGTAACATTTCATAAAATACTACAAATTAGTAAAAACAAGTTATTTTATTAAATAGATATATGCTAGGGTTTATGGATTTTCCATCATTTTTCACTCAAATGCCTACATGTCCAAAGAAGTTACCTAGCACATCTAAGAGTTGATCTAATAACCCAAAAATTTGTTCATGTTAAGTATGAAAAAGGTACTCATCCCATACCTAAATTAAAGGTGAAGTTTTTATTCTTCAAGAACTATGTGCCCTTTGACAATATGTTTTTATTGTGAACCTATTAGGAAATTTTGTAGAATTTACAACAATGAATGATTGTCTTTCTAGGCTTTAGAAAACACAAGTAGGTTTAGACATTGGTCATGATTCTGTTATTATCAAGTGTGATGTTGAGGCAATTAAGGATAAAATAATAGCAAGAGCCCTTTGGATGCTCTTTGATCACTATTTTATGGTAAGTGAATGGAACCTTAATTTATCTTAATGAAAGAAAAAGTAGATCAAACCTTAGTTTGGGTGTGTTTTCCTAATCTTAGCATGGTTTACTATGACAAAAATTTCCTTCTTACTTTTGCATTCTATAATTGGCAAGTCGATTAAGGTAGATGTTCAGGTATGCATGGAAATAGATCTTAACAATCTCATAATGGAAAATGTATAAGTAGATGGTAATTAATACAAAATTGTGTATAAGGGCTTCTCATATTATTTGTTTAAGATATTGGTGGTATGGTCATGTCACTCGTAATTGTTTGCTTAAAGATAAGGTTGTTGTCATCTTGAGTGACGTTAGAACTCAAAATTAGAAGGAAATCCACTTCAATTTAGAGAAAGATAACATTCATTATTTTTATTAAAGTCGTTACATGAGTATTAGATAGGTGTTTGAAAAAGGTAACCCATTAATAGTGTGAAGGCAATAAAAAGGAGAAAAGAAAAAGAAATTTTTTATGCCAAATAATAAATTTGATATTTTGTCCAATAATGTGTTAGATCAAGGAGTCACGCAATTAAGGGAAAGTTAATTTCATAAGGACTAAAAATGGTAATTGCAACCCTAAAGTTTAGACCAAAAAAATACATTGAGTGGTTAATCGTGTGAGTAAGATTATGCCAATTGCTACGTTGATTGAATTTTTTTTTTTTAAATATTGTTGGATTTGATTGCAAGATAGGATAAAAGAATGGTTCTATATCATGCTAAGGATGCAACATAAAACATAATCGTAATGGAGGATTGTGATGTTACTATGGACAGTGGACCTCATACTTTGACTTTCCAAAGTAATATGAACATGCTTAGTTATGTTTCATATTCTTCTCAATTAGAAATTATTGAACTAATCTTACTAGACATGAATACATATGTTATTGAAGGTTAACGTGTAAACCTCCAAAAGCCTCAAATTGACAATGACTATGTAAAAGTTATGGATTGCTAAGCTATCCTTTAGTTCCTACTATATAAATTTGCCATTTTTTTCTTGCTTTATTTCCTCATTTAAATTAGTTATATGATAGATTATAAAAGTTATTCCTTCTTAACTAGAAATGTGCAAAGTATTGACAATAATGTATGTTAAAAAGAAGTGAAAAATATATAAACCTACTATCCTTTCCTTTTCAAAAGTGTAAGGTTATTGGAATACACTTAGGAATATCTTGATGAAAATAATTGATGTGCAAGGACATTCTAGAGGTATTTGGGCACCAAAAGAACTAGAGAAAAATGTGGCACTTCAAGAAGATGAATATTTTAAGCCTTAGAAAAACCTTTTTAAATCATAATCACATCCATTACCTTGATACCATGTTTTTTTTTTTTCCTGAAGTAAATATAAAAAAAATAATAAAGTGAGAAAAGAGGTGAAGAATGGTAGGAAAGAAAGGAAGGAAAATTGGCTAAAGAAGCTCACCATACTTTGAAGAAGGTTTAAATATGTTTTTAGTCTCTTCAATTAAAGGGTATGTCTTTCTTGGTTTCCCAAATTAAAATATTTATTTTTTTAATCTCTCAAATTTGTAAACAAAAATAAAAAATTAGTCCTCCTGTAGTAAAAAAAAACATCATAAATTGTGTATTAAAATCACCAAAAATCAGTTATGAGTAATTAAAAAGAAACATTTTACAAATTTGTGGGACTAACAAATGTAAATTTTAATTTGAAGGACTAAAAAAATAAACCTTAAATTTGAGAGACCAAAAGTATATTTAAGTCTTTAAAGAAAATGAAAAAGGTGATGACTAATGCTAAAGAGAATTTACATTTCACATTGTATTATTTAGTTTTATAATATTTTTGCTTATTGTCTCCTTCATAAGGTCACGAGTTGTACTAGTTTGTGTGTTCTTTATATTTTCTATGTGTGTTTGTGTTAACCATGCATTGGGGAGATGCCTCTTAAAATGATAACTCAAAACAGTCTTAAAATATCCAAGTTTTTAGAATTTAAAAAGATATTAGTTGGGTTAAAAAAACTTTTAAAAAACTAAGAAAATTGCTTTGAAGAACATTATAATTAATTATTTTTTGTGTCATGTTTCTAAAATATGTCACAATTATGCTAATAATCAATTATATCTTGAAACAATCAATTATCTTGCAATTGAAAATTTTCTAAGTATACAAATAATCAATTATCTTTAATAATAATATATTATCCTAATCTATTCAAAGCCTAGGTGGTTCTAAGATCAAAATAACTTATTATGATCTTTGAAATAATTGCTAAGTATAATTCTAATATATAAGTAATAAATTTATTGAGCCAAAACAAGTGTGACTTCAATTTTAATCATTTTTATATTTTGATGAGAGAAAAGTGAATTAGGAATTTAGATTTTTTTTAGAGAAAATTACTCTGATATTAATACACTAATAAGAATCTCGTGGGTCTCTCATGGAGCATCAAGGAGTCAACACAAAGAAAAAGGCAAAACATGCTATATATTTGTAAATTCGTCACATGTTAGGTGATATCATTCTTTTAGTTGATTTCTAGTATTGTGAAAGTTTTTTGAGTGGGTTACTCAAGATTCTTGTAGTGGGTAACTACCAAATTAGGTAAAAGATCTTGAGGGTGTCGAGAACTTGTCCATTTGTAAGTTGCATATGGATGTGAAGTAATGTTTGTAAACACTTGATTGTTCAAGTGAAACCTTAAACTCAAGTTGTTTGATGAATTGGATGTAGATCACTATAGATCAAACTAGTATAATCATTCTTATGTCTTTTTCTATTCATCCTTATCTCCTTATACTTTTTCTTTGTTCAAATTGTGATTACATAAATTGATTTCATGTTATCTTGTTCATGATTGCATCATAAAATCTAAAGTAATATGTTTATGTAGCTACCTTTAGTTTTATGTTTATGTATTTTCCCTTATGTAAAATACATGTTGTGTACTTGCCCAAGATACGACTTAGTCAATAGGTTAACTCGAGTCACTTTACACACAAGGTGTTGCAACTTTTGGGAATGTATATTTGTTCATGACAAAACTTGATTGATCAACTCACATAAGTCATTTTGTGCACAAGGTGCTTAAGGCTTCCTGTATTATATACACACCTATGATATGACTTGATCAAATAAACTCACTTAAGTCGCTTCAAAATCAAGATACTCATGACTCATAAGATTTTGTACTCACCCATGTTACAACTTAATTAGATCATTCCATAATTGAAGAAAACAAAATGACAAGTCTGGCAAATTAGACACCTCTTAATCAAGCACCTTGCCATTTCAAGAACATACAAGATCCTCCTAGATTACTTGCTTCAACAAATATCACTCATGATGAGACTCAAGGTGCTCAATCTACCAAAATCCCCTTAACAACATAAGAATTCCCTCCCCTCTTGAATACTTATAGAACCATTAATGTAAAACTAAGACATCTTCATACATCTTGATCGAGAACCTCTCTTAGAATTGGAACTTTCTATAAACCAAACCATGATCCCTAGAAAGTTTGTAAAGCACCTACCAAATTCATTCCTAAAAAAATTGACAATAGATATATCATTTCTTAATCCTCAAGCATGTTAAAGTCCCATTAAAAAATATAATAAAAATTATCGAATCATCATATGCGTTCATATATGACAATTACACTAGTAGTATACATAAATTAAATTCAAAAGGATTAATATGATAGATATTTGTAAATTTTAAAGACTAATGTTAAGTTTTTGTATTAGGTTAGTGTATCCTACTTTACATAGCTCAAGGGCAAATTCAGTGTTCACTCTTTCGAAATTGTAACAGAATGATTAGAGCTACTGAATCATCATCAGCCCTGCACTGCATGTATTGCAGTTAATGCTAATGAATGAGACATTTTGTCACACTAGATGACTACCGTGACATAAATAGTGGAGCTAAAAAACCTTAAGATTAAAAAAATAAATACTTGATCAACCAACAATAGTACTAGTGCGGAAAGGTGACAACTGTAAGGGTAAAATATTTATTAAACTAGACAGATGCTTGAGACTGGTGTAGTTTTGGTCAGTAGTATTCATGAACATTACAAAACCCTACAAATTCTGTTGATGTATAAAAAACTACACACTGGCTGCCCACCAAAAGCCTAAATTGACAAATACAAGTTTGTTCTTTTCAGATTGGGGGATGCTAAGAATAAGTTACAAAGACTTCTACTAAACATAGTGTACAGATGAAGCAAGCATGTCTGGTGTTATAGTATACATTGCTAAACCTATCTCCAAGCAGTCAGGTCTACACTCCTCAATCAAGCTTCAACCTCCTGGCCTGTAGATGGGGCTTCATCTTTCTCAGCATCCTGTTCTCGGTTCTCGTCATCTGCTTCATCAGCTAGTTTTGTCAGCTCTTCCTGAATCATGAATTTTATAGATGCCTTTCTTGGAGTGAGATCCATATCAAATTGTTTAGCTGAAAAATGAAGAGCAATTTCGTTAGGCACTTCATTTTGAGTTATGATCTAATATTTTCATTTTCATGAATTGTCAAATTCCTACAAATGTTCATATATCTAAATTGCAAATTTTTAAATAATAAGACTACGTAAACTATACATCCTTAAAATTAAATATCCCAGATCATTCAAGGGAAAGAGCTCTTGTGAATAATACAAGTCAGGATAATTCAGGTTTAAGGATAATACAAGTCACTTGATAATTGAAAAGCCAGAAACAGACACATATAAAAGAACTTGGTCTCATAGGCACAAGAGTAGCACTTATCCTCAGTTGCAATTGAGAAAAGGTATAACTATAATTATGTATTTGAGTAAAACAAAAGTAAAAAGGGATCCATACCAAGTTTCTTCAGAATGTCAGTAAATGTGGCCTGCAAAAAAGAGAAAAAGGGCTTTTAATTTTAGAAAAGACAGACTATTCAGTAGATACTAAATACATCATTGAAATTGTCTGGTTCATGGCCATAAACACTATCTTCTTATATCCATAAGATGGTCTGCAACAATGACAAAGTAGTCCATTCTAGCAACAGCATCATAATTGCAATTTGCAACATTCAATATTACATCTAAGAATTCTACAAATTCCACTTGCAATATGAAGGACTTGTGTAGATGCAAAAAGCATTACAAGGTATGATATGAAGTAAATCTGCTGCCACATTCCAGCCTAACAGGCATGTCCTGCACATGCTTAATCTTAACCTAGGGTTTTTTTGTCAAGCTTTCAAGGAGGATTTTGACAGAATCTCAGTTAAGAAAGATACATTATGAGGTAGAGCAATAAACCTAAAAATAGTTTTGCAGTGCTTTATCTATGTATTACAAACAACAACAAAGTCTTTAACCACTAGTTGGGGTCAGCTACATAGATCAAACGAGTCTATAATGGTTTGTCATAAATCATGTTTATAGACAAATTATTGACCTTTAAACCCTTCTTAATCGTTTCTCCAATAGTTTTTTCTTGATCTCCCTTTACCCCTAGCAATTGGGAAACCCTCCATCTAATCTACTCTCTTTACTGGAGCTTCCACAACTCTTCTCACTACATGCACAAACCACCTAACGCAAGTTTCCAATATATTTTCAACAATAGGTGCTACCGCAACCTTTTCTCTAATGCAATCATTCCAATCCTATTGCATCTGGTATGTCCACACATCCAATGCCATTGTCATCTCTACTACTTGAGTTTTCTATTGTTGGCTTCTTATTGCCTAACATTCAATTTCATACAAGATTGCAGTTCCGTTCAGTTCCACTAGCTTTAGCTATGTATTAAACATAAAAATTCAACTAGTTGCTGAATTATGTAAAAATTTTTCCAACATCTTACCGTATTGAAGTCAACCTCTTTAAGAATTTCACATATCGCATCACGCAACTGATTATCACTGGGCCTTGACTTCTCTTTCTTCTTGCCTTTTCCTCTAGTAACCTTTTCTGCTTGATACAACAGAAAGATGTTTTATAATGTACATGGATGAAGATGATTACACCAAAATCATTATCAGTCTTTCAATTAAAAAAAATTCGCATTAAAACTAATGAAAATGGAAAAATAAATGTGCTGACTAGTAATACTTGAATACTTGGTTTCAGCTAAAATTATTTTTTACTAGAATCTGGCAGGCATTCAAATCAGAACAATTTAAAATGAAATAATGACAATAGTAATGGAGAACTCAAGGTATATACCCGTTTTCTCTTTGGAGGCAGACTTAGTTGGTGTTGACGTCTTCTGCTTTCCTCCTCCTTTCTCATTTTTCTTCTTCCTCAAAAAGACCTTTGGACTTTCATCACTATCCTCATCAAACTTTGAGAGGTTGGATGATGATTTCTTAGGTGCTCTCTTCGGTTGTGAGTGAGATTTATTGGGAATTGTAATTTTCTCAATTTTACTTTTCTTGGCAGATTCTTTCTTTGTGGATGATGTTTTAGAACGTTTTTTCTTTTCTTTCGCATCTTCAGATTCACTCCCAGAATCACTTTTATCTTCACTTTCAGATTTTTCTGATGTTTCATCCTCAGATTTGCCAGGAACACCGTTTTCATTTTCCTCCTCATTTTCTTCATCTTTCTCCTCTTCCTCTGACTCATCTGTGTCAGTTGTACTCTTTCTCTGCACTGCTGAAGAATCTTCATTTTTCTTCTGACTCTGAAACATGCATGCCAAAAAGTTGAGCAAACCAAATAACTAATGAGAAGCTCCCAATAAAAAAAAAACTAAAACTGCACATATCACTTATATTGATACTATATTTTGGATAACATGAGATTAGATTAACATAAAATGCTATATAATCCAAAGCAGACACCAAATTATACCAACAAACAGTTAAGTACTAGTGTAGTAATATCACTACATGCCCCATCCCAATACAACTATTTTTTGGGGGCTATAATAGCAACAGAGATTTGGAACTAAGACCAGTGTTGTCAAAATCACAATTATATTAATAGGAATATAGGATCATGTGATCCCACAAGATTCTATCTTCTTATATGTTTGCTTACACCTAGGATCCTTAGTCTGTGGAATTTGAGTAGGATAACCAGGACTGCTTGTGGGAACATCAAATTGGCAAACTTATTCAAGCTTCAGACCCACTTGTGGCTCAGGTGGTGCAACCCAAAAGAAAACACCAGGGTTGTGCAACACTCTCCCAACCATTTTGCCTCTTCTCTCCCTCCCAGACCAGAACTTTCTATCATGGCAGTCTATTCTGTGGTTTAATCTGTCCACTGGTCTGAGTTAATCTCACTTGATCCACAACCAGTGATTTCAGTACCTGAATCATTAAATCCCAGTTGTCTCAGCCTCTCCAAAACACTCGACCTCCCTTTTCTCTTTAAGAAATCATGAATGGTTTGACCTTTATTGCTATTTATGCCACTACAACTTTATTCTCTTTCTGAACAGGAAACTTAACTCTCTAATCCTCTTGGATTGCAACACTTGTGGCTCTTCTTTCTTTTTTTTTTTTTGAGGGAGGGGTTGATACACATGAATTGATCTTCTTTTGGGCCTTCATTTGAAATATAATGGACTGACTTATTTTTTCTTTTGATTTCATAATCATTATTGAATATATAATAGATTGAGACATTCATAATTAATATTAATAACAAAACAAATATCAAAATTCTTTAAATGTGGTATTATTGCATGTATTAGTTAGTTATATTATAATATTTTCATGTTAAAAATAGAACTTATAGCAAATGCTTTTAGTGCTGTCCTCTCTGCTATTATTTAGTGAAACAAACTCACCCTTAATGACATGGGTCATTCACTTGGACAAGAACAACCCCATGGTAGCAAGAGTTGCAAACTTGCAATGCAGAATATAAACAAGCAAAAGTGAGATAAACATGCATAATCCAAATGAATGGAAGAATGATCTTCTATGGCACGACTTAACTTTGAAACACAAATTATAGTTCTTTGCTTAAATCATATTTCACATTCCGGCAGTTGAAGGAGTGAGATATTACCTTCACAGAACGTCTTGAAGTTGTCCTAGATCTTGATGAACCCTGTTTTACAACACGCTTGCGCTTTTTTCCCTTACTAGGCTGATAATAGTTATAACAAATAAAATGAATATTGTGATCAGAACATAGTTGCCTAGGTAGAGAGAAATTACCATAAAAAGGAAAAAAATGAAACAAAAAAATAAAGAAAACCTTCTCTTTTTCTGCATGTAACACAGATGTGGTTGCATGAGGAGCAACTAAAAAGTCTATAAGCTTAGCAATAATATCTTCCTGCATAAGTAGAAATTTATAAGCAATGACAGGGCTGTGTTAAATGGTATTAGTCAAAAAGCATCAATAATGCCTAATCAACACACCTTTCTCATTGTTGCCTTGTTAATTGTAATGTCAAGCACATCACAGAATTCCAGTAACTTCTCTTTATTACACTTGTCAAGTTTTTCTTTTACTTTAATCATTTGCTTTTCCTGCAGTAACAACATTTGGACTTCAGAACCTTTGGCAGACAATGAACTTCAAACAGAAAAGCAAGATATCAGTAAATGAAGCTCCCCATAAACAAAACCCTATGCTTGTTATGTACGATACAGTTGCATGCTATGAGTACCAATTTTCTTATTAGAGGTAATAATTACCTCATTGTCACGCCACACAAATCCAGAAAACCTTGATATATTACTCTTGATCTGAATTGCCTGCAAAAGAGTCAAAAAACAAGTCATGTGATAGCATAATAACATTAGTGTAACTTTTTAACAATCTAGGCAAACATCATCCTATATCCTGAACTATAGAGGTGGCATAATTCAAAATTTTTTTAAAAAAAAAAAAGCCAATAGAGGTGTTGTACCAACTGTAACAAACAACACAGATAGTTAATGAAGTAGGACATACCTTCCCTCTCCTTCCAAAGAGGATTGTATGGAGCAATTTGAAAGTATCATCAGCCTTCCTTCTAGATAACTTAAAGGCCACTAAAGCAGAAAATGCAAGAGTCATAAAGTTTTTAGCTCTTCTGAAGTGGCAGAAACTTGCATTCACACTTCACAGCATAACAAAAATTAATAAATCCCCCACATATCAGGTCAACTTTATATATTCATAACAGGAACCTAATTTGTTAGTCCAATATGTTCTCCCGTTATCTTGAGTACTAAAGATTCCATAGATCCAATAGTAAAATGTCACTAATAACATGGATAAACTATAATTAGCTAATAATTTAATTTTCCAAAAAAAGTGAAAGGAAGGAGCTCAAATATTGTCAAGTTTGCATCATTACATTGAAGGTACAGTATGAGGGAAAAGGAATATACATACACAAACGTGTTTCCCTTTTAATAGGAAAAAAAGGAAGGAAAAAAGTAACAATTTGACAAATGGATTAAAGTTCACAAGACAATCAAATCAGTAAACTCTAATCGATTTTGCTAATAGCATAATCAAAGTAACAGCTAATGTTGTAAGTCAGGATCATCAACTCATGACAATCTGCAGGGTGAGGGGCTAAATATTTTGGGGGAAAAGATGTAGTCTTAGCCAACATAATCTTTGAATTGAACAGTCACAATACAACTATGTTTCATAATCTTTAATCAACCATCTCTACAAATGGCACACTCTTGACCATAATTGGAAAAAAATAGAAACAATATTTATCTGCCCATTTCTTGCCTGATATGTTAAATTCAATTCGTACACTTTTATCAAGATTTTGTCATAAACACAGGAAGAATGTGGAATGCTTGTGCAAGTACATTGTGCATTATATTAATTTCTGTTGGCTTGAGTGTATACAGAAGGAAATTAAAAGACCATTATCAAATAAGAATTCAAAAAAGAAAAGCATCATACCATTTGGTATATCTTTTAAAGGTGTACCGCGACCCTGCAATTTGAAAGAGAAGCTGTAAACAAATTAAGTTATAATAAATGAAACATTAAGGGTAAACATTTCAAAATATGAAACTGAAAATGAATACCTTTTCAATGTGAAATTCTTTCGTTGCGTCTTTCTCAATTGATGCTACCAGCCTCTCAACTGATTTCCTTTCCCGCACAGGGCGATCAATAGTAGGAGTCCTTGGCTCTGTTTTCTTCAGTTCCTTTCTTTTCCCTTTCACTTTCTCCTCATTGATCTTCCCTCTCCCATGCTTTTTTGATCCTTTCCGACCCTTACTATCCTTTGCCTTCACTTCTTCTTTTGACTTATCAATATTATCCTTATCCTTATCCTCATCTTCATCATCCTCCTCCTCCTCCATCGCCACTTCTTTTTTCTCCTTTTCATCACTTTCCTCCTTCTCCTTAATACCACCCTCTACTTCCATAGCATCTACTTCTGGTTTCTCAGCTTCCACTTTTTCATTAATTTCCATTGTTTCCTGAACCTCAGTGTCTTCGTCCATTTTATCATTCTCAGATATATCATCTTTCTTTTGCTCTTCTATTTCTTTCAACTCATCACCTTTTTTATCTTCTACTTTTTTCACACCATCAACTTCCTTATCCTGGACTTCTTTCACACCATCAACTTCCTTACCCTCCTTTACTTTTACACCATCAACTTCCTTATCCTTGTTCACTTCTTCCACCCCACCTTCTTTTATATCCCTGTTTACTTCTTCCACCCCATCTTCTTTCTTATCCTCTCTTGCTTCTTCCACTCCATCTTCTCTCTTATCCTCTTTTGCTTCCTTCCCATCTTCTTTCTGATCCTCTTTTGCTTCTTCTACCCCATCTTTCTTATCCTCTTTTGCTTCTTCCACAACACCAACTTTTTTGTCCTCTTCTACCTTTTCCACACCATCAGCTTTCTTATTCTCAATTTCTTTTACAATATTTTCTTTCAACTCTTTGATTCCATTGTTCTCCAAGACTTCTCCATTAGTTTCCAAGTCTTTTTTCTCAGTAATTTCATCCAAAGTTTTCTCCTGCAAGCTCTTTCCGTTCGAATCAGTCTTAGAAACTTCATTCACTGGTTCTTCCTCACCCATACTGATCGTATTTATAGTAAATATACAAAATTACTATTTCCTAAGCACACTCTGCTCTATGCTCTGTTAAATTGCACAACTGAAGCCTGCCTGGAGATTAAAAAAAATAATTTAGTACAAGTATTACAAACACTCAAACAGCAGAGTACAAAAAAGGAGGGAAAATTAAACGATAAAAATTAAAAACTAGCTTCAATGGAACGGCATTTCAATAAGGCAAATGTTTTAAAATTAAACTCAGGGTTATTGATAGCATGCTTTAGTAGTGCAATAGCAGCAGAGTGGTGATTGGCCCCTACAAAGCTGCCATCAAGGGGGGTTTTCACGGTCACTGCTGTTGTGGCTGAATCACAGGGTGTGTGCTATAGTGCCATTGGTTACAATGAGTTTCCACTTTTCAGAAAAACCATTTTGGTCCTGTTCCTGTCATTTTGGGGATTTTTGAGGTCTAAAAAAGAGATTTTACCCTTGGTTAGCAGTATTATTAAAAATTCTACGAATCGTTATATGATACATGCGATTCAAAATGATTCTCAGTTTCAGTAATATAGATTGGTAGGCAAATTGTCCTGGGTGCTGAATCTCACCTTGAATCGACTGAATCATTCTATAATTGCAATAAATTTCAGCATTGCACAATTTTGTTTGAGACCAGGTTGCACGTGTAATTGGGTTGGGTCGTACATGACCCAGTTCTGAAAAAAATCTAAAAAATGCAGTCTTAAAAAAAGAAAGCTGCCAAAAGGGAGGGCAACAGCCGATATAAACCTTCCAATGTTATCTACAGAAAATATTTTAGAAAGAAACCCTACTTTTCTTTCCACCTCTCTCTGCCCCTCCAATGTTATCTCCTACTATTGAAGGTTTTGCTAGTTGGTGGTATCAGGTATCCTGCCTCTATCTTGGTATTTTTATACTTGTTGTCTCTCCTCTTTGATGCTGTCTTTATAATCATGTAGGGCTTCGTTCTGTTTGGGTGAAAAATGGGTCACATAAAAAAGAAGACACTAATATTACTTTATTAATTATATATTGAGCTATTTGACTTCATAGTGCTAAAATATAGACATAATGATGTGTTTCTTCGTGTTAAAATGCTCTCAGGTTTATGCCTTTTTAGTTATTGATCATAAATTGGTTAGCTGAATATATTAATTTTAATTATTGATCATGAATCTTTTGATTCACAATACAGTTCAATTTATGATTTGAGAAATAGGCCTTGCAATTCATGATTTGAATCTCAATTTGACAACCTAATGGTTATACAGAAAAGGAAAAAAAAAAAAAAAAAACTATCCCACCCCCCCACATCAGCCACAACTATGTTCTACAAGGAGCCAAACACAGCCATTTTCTCTCTTATTCTTCTGCAGAGACCATTTTTTCTCTGGCTGTTTTCTGGCAATTGCAACAGAGCTTCCTTCTTTTCTATTACTGTTTCCTACACTTCTGCTGCTACTTGAATGCTTTTTGCTTGACCTATATTATGATCTTTTATTGATAATTATGAATATGTCATGTTTGAGTAATTTTTTAGTATTAAATTTGTAATTATGTATAAAGATTATATAGTTGTGTATGTGTGTATATATTAGCTATAGTGTGTTTAGTTTATGATAATTATGATTCATGATTAAACCACAGTGGAGCCAAATTATATCTTTCAGTCATAGCAACAACGAAACAGTAACAACAAAATAAAATATTTACCCCATGTCAATTAATTGCAATGAAAGCATGCAAATTAGCCACCCTCAAAATACCAACAAAAGAATGCAGTTGATAAACAAAAAGTCAACACGACAATACTCATCACTATCTAGCAAGGGAGGAGGAATAATAAATTTTTATAAAAAAAATATATCAAACTTTGAATATTCATCTTTCACCATTTCCAGAGAAAATCACATCACCCCATCAAAAGGATAACCCTATTTATGCAATTCCAAAAACAAAATTCTCACCAGAGCAAGCAGATTAGCAAAGCCAGGGTGACAAACTTCAAAGTATCAATTTTTTTTCTTAATTACACCCAGTGGGAACCTTTGTTGTCAAACTTAACCCAAAGAATCAAATCGAAGTAAAGTCCCAATTATGAGTATTTTTCTCAGTTCAAAGCCCTAAAAACTCCTCCCCCCCGCCCCCAAATATTCCCCCACCCCATGCAACAATTGACTCCAGAGAATATAAAGCTGCAAACTTTTCAACCTCAAAAACGGTGTGGAAGAAGGGAAATTGGAAGAGAAGTAGCTTACAGATTCAAAAGTTGGAAGAGAAGACCAGAGCATCAATCACACACTTTGCACATCTTTTTCTCTCTGCCACTGTCAGAAACTAAGTGTCTCTGGTTTATTTTGTTGTATTTTTAGTTCGGACTTCAAATGCGGATTTTAAATGCGGTTAAATTGCCACGTAAGATGCTGAAATTCGGATCCAACGGTTCAGATGGGGTTTTGGTGGGGCACGTGCAAGATCAACGGTTGTGGTTTAAAATTCCATGTGTCATGCATGTCCTGTTGTGATTTATAAATTATTACCGGCATGATTGTATCCGAAAACTGAAATTATTAATTATAAGTTTGTTAGATTTTATTATGTTTCAGTGACTTGAAATATTATGCTGGTAATAAATAATTGAATATGCCGACACAATAATACTGCTCCTCGATTTATAATGCAAAAATTCAAATCGGTAATCAATAAAAAGAATTAAAATTAGTGGATAAAGTAAAGATAATTGAAAAATTCATAGTTTATAAATATAAAATGAAATGATATTTAATTATTCGACTATAATTTCACAATTGGTTATTATACATATTTTTTAAATTATTATTATTTAATCTTAAAAATTAGAATAGTAAATTTTTACTTTTAATTTTAAATATTTTTATGAAATTAAATAAATAAATAGATTTTTATTTATTTATTTTGTGTTATTGAATAATAATAATAATAATAATAATAATAATAATAATAATAATAATAAGAGGTAGAGTGAAAGTAATAGAAAGTGTTAAGGTTTTTTTAGTACAAAGAGGATAGTAAAAATATATCAATTTTCTTTTTAAAAAAATAGCAAACTTATCTATTTTAGACCAATGAGTTTTCAGGATAGTTAAAAAAATTAAAATATAATATATTTGCCTTTACTGGAGTGACATTTGAAGTAGTATAACCACAGTGTTAGTTACAATTTTTGTCTCACAGTCATTGTATGTATGTAGCTGCTGTACTAACATATGAATAATTATATTGCAATAATCATTTTTACTTTTGATGCATTACGTACTTCTTGTTTAACAATTTCAGTGGTATTAAGAACTTTTTTTGGGCGTCAAATTCGTTCATGGCGCAATCTCCACGGATTCTCAATCCCTTCGCCACCTCATTAGGGTTTTTTCTTTTCTTTTTTCGTGCCAGAGTTAAAAAATAATAATTTTTAAAAAAATATGAAAAAAATATTTATCCAAAAATTGTTTTGGTCACATAAAACAATAAGTTAACTAAATTATCTACTATTAGTGTTCATTAGTTCTATTTAGGAAACATCAACTCAATTACTTATTTTAAATTAATTTTTTTAATTAATTTGACCAAAAATTTAATAGAATAATTTGATTTTTTATTTATTTGTGCGTCTTCTGAACATTTAAAAAACACACAAATAAAAAATACAAGTTATTTTATTCAACTTTTGATCAAGTCAGTTTATGAGAGAAAAATTTAAAATTTAGAAATAGATAATTAAATTAACACTTTACATTGAAGACAAACAAGTATTGAGAGTAAGCAATTTAGTTGGCACCTTCTACTATTTACATGATCAAAACAATTCCTACATGTAAATATTTTTTTTTTTTACACTTTTCTAAAATTATTATTTTTTTAATTCTAGTAAAAAAAGAAAAGCCCCTCAGTAAGTACTTCAACAAGTACTCCAACACCAATAGTTTTCTTTCACCATTTATCTATCAAACTAGATAATCAAATTTGTTATTATGAAGTTAGCAAGTAAAACTTATAATCACGATCACATTAAAGGATAATATTCAAGTTGTATTTGGCATGCATACTATTTTAGACAAGTTCTTTAAATTTTATATTTTTATTTACTAGATATTTATATATTTGAGGGTTTTATTGGATTGCATTCCAAAAAGTTAACATCAAATTTGACAATTATATTTCTATCAATTTTGAAATGAAACTTCTTCGGTAGAATAATTAAATTATTAGAATTACGTCAGTAAAGATATTAAATTTGTATTGTTTTCATCTTCATCGTTTATTATTGGATGAACTGGGAGTATCTTTGTTTGTTCATTTTTTTTTAAAAAATACATCTATTATTTTATATTTTATCACTATATCTATTAAAAATAAAGTTTAATAGTAATGATATAAAATAAATTTACATTATTATCTAATTATAAATTATTCTTAATATGATTTTTAAAATAAAGATCGGAA
>JAMLFT010005924.1:0-16837 GCA_026544285.1 Pachyrhizus erosus
TTTAGTTTTTAATTATTTTAAAAATCCTATAAATTCATTTATATTTTTCTCTTTCTATTCCTATACTTTCACTCACTAGAATATTTATATATTTTCAAAAATCTACATATTTTATTTTAATTTATTTTAATATATTTATATATACATGTATAACATCTTTTTTTATATTTCAAAAATTCAGAATATTAGATTAAATTTTTCTCTTCTTACTTCTATTCATTTTTCCACTTCAATATATTTTTATGAATTTGATATTTTTTTAATGTTTATTTTATCCCATTATTTAATAACTAAATTTTTAAAATTTTCTTTTACATGTATTTATTCATTTTGTCTTTTATTAATTTACTTTTAGTTATTTTATCTACAACTTTCCTGAACTTATACTATCATTTATCTCAATTTACTCTATATATTTTCTTTATTATAATAATTTTAATAATTTTTCAAAATAATTTTAAATTTTAAATTTCAATATATCTATCATCACATCAATCTATTAAAAAATGAATTTATGATTTTTCATTTTAAAGATCTTTCATTTCTTCTAATGTTATTTTGCCTAATTTAAACTACAACATTACTTGTAAATTTAAACAAGATGTTACAATTTGTACTTCTCGTTTTGGATTATATTGTTTCTTTGAAATCAGTTTTCATGTAAGCAAAATTTCATTTATAATATACAGAATAAACTACAATGACACCCTTTTTATTTGACAAGAAATTCACTTAACACCACTTTTTTGTTCTATTCCTACACTAACTCACCATAATATTTGAAAATATTATACTTACACCCTCTTATATATTACACTAACATCTTATTGTTTGAAAATATTACATTGACAATCTCTTATATATTACATTGGCATCCCCTACAAAGGAAGTTAGTGTAAACCTTAAAATAAAAGGGATATTATGTGTTTTTAGAAAAAAACTTTAGGAGTTGTTATTATAATTTGTTCTAATATAAAATACTTAACTTAAGCAAAAGATATGCCTAACACAAGCCACCATATAACAAGATAATACATCAAACAAACTAATCATGACTAATTTTAGTCTTCCTAACATTCTCAATATACACAAAACATCCATATCTAGTCTCAAAACAAACCTCCCTAATTTCCTTTTCCACCAATTACGAGATTGAAAAACTACTTGTCTACAACTCTAGTCATCAAGGCAAGTTTTTCATATGTAATAGAGTTTTTCCAAAACTCGAATTTATAACTATTTTATATCGACAAAACCTTTTTAAGTCCTATGCACTTCTCTTATATAGTATTTATAAAGCCATTTTCAATTAATAACTCTTAATATACATTCCTTGGTCTCTAATACTTTGAGCAATTAGCCATAAATATATTTAGCAAAATTCTATTATGTAATGACACACACATTTGAGAAAATTTAAGGCTATGTAGTTACATTTTTCTTTTTGGGCATAAGGAAATTAACACATAATATGAGAAAACATCATTTAGGAGGAAGCTTAGTAAGCTTTTAGGCCAATATGAGGTCATTAAGTACACCATAGAAATTGCAAAAAAAGGCTTAATAAGAAAATGATGGATTGTGGAATGAGAGCTCATAACTAAATTTAATGTCATTTTCTATTTGCAATAAAAACTCCAAATTTAGTCTAAATATAAACAATTGTGGTAAAAGCCACCAAAAGGACTACTATAAACAAAAAGTATCACTATAGAAGCTCTTTAATTGATCTCACATTTCCTTAGTTTTGGTATCAAACTAATTGTTCCAAAGGCAATTTTACAGAGCCTTAAGCCTCTAAAGCCTACTGCAAGTAATCCAAGTCCTAAATAGGACAACTTAATTACTATTTATGATTGATTTTACATCATTTGTTATGGTAGATAAAAGTCAATTCTCAATAAGCTTTAGTGTCAAAGTGTGGTGAAACTTAAAGGTTATTACTTGAACGGTATTATCCATTTTAGAGTTTATGGATTCATGCAAAAAGGAGGTTTGGAGAATCATTTATTCAAAACTATGTGCTTTTCATTATAAGCATTCTTGGAGGTTGATCATCAATTGGAGGTTGATCCACTTACTAAATTGTTAAACCAATCTTATAAACCTTTCAAACAATTTTGTTGCTAACACATTGGAATATTGTAACTAGTTTTCCAAGAAACTAATCGCCAATAGGTTTAATCTACAAGAAGATATGTGAAGGAATACTTATAGACTTATAAAGGAAGACTTATAGACTTTTTTGTTGTATTTGTAGTTAAATGAATTAATGTACTATCCAATGAGGTTTCTCTTATTGCACTCATCAAATATTATAGGATATAGGAAATTTAATTTTGTAATATAAGTTTATTATTGTCTTAACTACTACATCAACTTTTCATGTTACTATATGTTCTTGTCAATCATTTCATTTAAGTGTAAATAATTGTGATGTTGAATTTTATCATACATCAATAAATTCTATCTCATTTGCAATTAACAAAGAAATCTATAAAAAGAAATTAATGAAAATTAATTTTTTTAAATTTAAATACATATCAATAATGTTTTTGAATATTTAAATTGACTTTTTTCATGTCCAATCGCAAGTTAAAAAAAGAAATTTAAAAATAACTTTAATATGATCTACATGCATTTTAAAAGTAAAGTGAACATTATTTCATAGAAGAATCTAAATAAAAATCAACCAATGCACAAAAGTATTTATTTAGAGACAATTCAGTATAATATTTAAAGACAATTCAATAAGACGATCAATGCTTCTAAAAATTTATTCCCTTTCCTTAAATCATCAATACACCATAGAGTAAAAGTCATCCATCGCACTATATATGTTGAGGCCTCACTAAAAGTAGTTGTTATTCTTCCATAATTTCCTAAAATATACCGTATTGACCATAATATTGTTATAATAAAAATAACACTTATAAAGTATCACAAATAAAATGGTAATGATTTACCTTTGAATCAACCAAGGTAGAAGTTTCAGCATTAGAGTTTGGTAATTGGCCGTTAATTATATCATATCTAAAGAACACATTTTGTCATGTATTCAACTCAACATAGTATAAATGAAGAAAAAAAAACTAATAAGACAAGGATTAAACATATAAAATCACCCAAAAAATGGCTAACACATGTCTTAAAGATACCTCAGTTGGTTTAACCTTGGACACATGCTTTTCTTTTTACAATAACTACAAGTAGGAAAACCTTTTTTAAGTAACTTCAAGTCGCCTTTCATTCTCAAGTTCATGGACATCTTCTAGTTGACACACGTGGATAATCACACAATGTTATAGTTTCATTCAAGGCATTACAAATAACTTTAAATGTCAAAATACCAAACTTTTTTCTTTATTCTTCAAATTCTAGTAGATTAAATTTTGCAATTTCCTTTTGCATAACTTGAATTGCAGCATCATGATGTTTTCTTACTATGAGTTTCTTCCAAATAATTCAAGAGGTTTAATCATAACATTATTAACTAATTAAGTACTAGAAGCTTCATTGTCTCCTTCCTCATTTGCTAGTACTTTAACTTTCTCCTTCATAGAATTAATGGTCCATTAACATATAATATATTGTAAAAGGAGAGAATAAACATTTTTCTTTATGAATCTTGTTAATACATGTCTACAAACAATACTCCAAGATTTAAATAAATGACAATTACAACTTGCTTCTTCTGAATTCACATAAAAAGTCACATAGTAACTTGGCTTCTTGTTGTAAATTTCACAAACCTTATATATGGACACTTCAACAAAAAGTTAACTTTCTTCACACTAAACTTTGGAAATCTAACCAATTCATCTTAAAATATAAAAAATATTTTTCTTATTATAATACACATCAAGAGTATTCTCATAGTGTCACAAACTTGTATAATTGAGTACTTGAGTTACTAGCAAAAAAATTGTGACATACATATGCAAGAATTTATTTTTCTTAAATAAAGTATACCTTCAACAATCATTGATTATCTTGCAACCAATATTTATCTATATTACTTCTCAATCAAATTCAAATTCTTCAATAGTTCAAGATTGATGAATGTAATTATAAAATTGAATTTTAAATTCACTATAGTTATTATAAACATGATTCAAGTACTTTGGAATTTTTTCTGAATGTGCCACATACAACAATGATGATTAACCTCTAGAAACACCTTTACAACTACATTAATGATAACATCTTGGTTTGTGATTATAGTTTTATGATGAATTCCAACCATTGTTTCTAACCAAGTACTTAAAAATCAAACAAAGTTATTTTCATTTTCATCCCATAATAAAGCACAACCAAAGATAATAGATTGTTGATGACGATGAATTTTAGTAACTGGAACGAAAGGCATCACATATTAAGTATATTGGATCAAAAGTCACAACATCACCAAAATTTTTGTTAAATATTATAGACCTTGAATCAACCCAAAAATAATTGCTAATTATCCTTCTACATCCATTTAAAGCGCATAAAAAAACTTAAGATTCTTTAATTAACAACTCTTGAAATATGTCAATATTGACTAAGCATTTTCCTTTTCTAATTGCCTTTGTCTCTTTTTACTTAATTGATCGATAACATTTTGTGGACTAAATCCAACATTATCAATCACACCACTTTGAGTGCACAAGACGAATGTTATTTTGCTAAGGCATAAACCAAACTCATCAAGACATCAATTAAGTTTTTTGCATATTCAATTTCTTCCTATGTACTCAAATAAACTATAAACTTCTTGGGGGAAAAGCTTCATGATTATAGTCTATCATGAATAAAGAAATAATCCATTTATCCTCACTTTTTAACATCAATATTGCCTTACACTCTACCTTTGTTTTCATCCTATGTTGCAAAGTTATGTTTTTCCTTTTCCACATATTTTTTTTTGGTCTAAAACCCCTTCTTTGGATAAAGCACCTCTTTATCAATTATCATAACATTGGTTATTTATTTAGTAACATGACCCATATAAAACTAAAACATTTCTTTTATGCAAACACTGTGTGGCAATTCTTTGCATCTTCAAATGATGCAAACTTCATTCCTTTAGAAGACTCTAATGGTAATTCAATATTGGGACAATTTACATTAAGAATATTTTCACTTTCATTATCAAAACTAACCATGGTGGAATCTTATGCACATATGTGATATTGATTCCTATATAACAAACATAACAGTAATAATAAACAACTACATATATACAAATATCTCAAGGAATCAAATTGAGAATAATGACATTGAAAATATTTCTAACTTGAAATATACCAATTCTATTTGTTGGATCAAACTACTTAATTCCAATAAAGACATCTAATGTAATTTTAAATTCAAATTCATTTCCAACTCAAGATATTTTAAGTTATTGTTTCAAGAATTAGGATTAATAGGGATTACCTGTGTTACATATTATTTGTGGCTATATGTTGTCATGGCAAATAACACATTTCATTATTTTGATGTTTAGTTGTGTCCTTAGGAGAAAAGGAAAGCTAATGAAAAAATGAGGAAGGATAAAGATGCAATGGGTGGTCTTAACTATATGTTATGGATATTCCTCTTCTAATCCTCATATAGTTTTCTCTTTTATTATGCAACAAAATTTATTAGAGACAAAATTTTGAATGGGTTTGTCTTGCTTGAAGTAATGCTTCTATAATTTAGTTGTACTTGTTGTAACTATTATAATGTTTTATAACAAAATGGATATTTCTATTTTGAAAAATAATGCTTCCATAATTCACTCATATTTATTATTTCCACTAACACCATAGTAAAGGTTCCATTTTTATTATTCAACATGTAGAATCATAACCCTTCCTTTCACCATTAACATTGTAATTTATACCCTACACATTTTAAAAAATGAATTAGCACACCTAGAACCAAAGATCCTAATAAAGGACAATGTTAATTAATATGTCTTGAAAGATAGCTTATAAACCAAATATTGAAATACGAACAATTAATTTAATTAATTCCAATCAAAATAGAACCTTGCAAAACAAAGACACATATATACACCTATTGGGATCCTTCTTAAACACACATGAGGAACTTTACAATGTGCAAAACAAAGAAAACATATAATAACAAACAAGAGAATAAAAGCAACCTAACTAATAGTAAGTGGTTAAATAAAAAAGTATCTATCAAAAAGGAAAAATGGGTGTTGAAGCAAGAAAGCAAAGGAATGAAGATTATATGGATTAACTACAATATGGTACTTGAGAAATGTCTGTAGGCTCACAAAGTCTTAGGGCATAGTTTGAGGTGACAAGTTGTGATAACTCAACGAGTCGAGGGATTCATGTAACTAGTTTGGCGTCCTTGATAAATACAAAGTATTACCATGGTTGATTGAGAGTCTCCTAATTTGAGTGTCAAACAAAATATGTCCTCCTAATCATCACCAAAAATAATGATTATGAATGTATGTCACGTAAGTGCTTTGGGACTTTGAGGGTTATGAGGCATTAATGGTTCAACCGTTAATGATAGTGATGTGAATAGAAGGTACCAATAAGAAACGAGATACAAAGATCACGTCATGGTGATTAAAGAGAATAATGCATGTGTGAGTTGTGTGGGTATTCTTATTTGTGCTCGTATGACTTTAAAGTGTGCAAAAGGCTCACTCCAAACATTTTATTTTTCAAACAACGATGTTATGCTTCTATCAGTCGTTGTTCTGCCTAATCATCCAACTCATTGAGGGGACATGGGTGCACGACCCACTATTCGAGGAAGATACCTTATCAAGGTTCGTGCATTTTACTTTCTTGTCACCAAATGACACTCAACAAGGAAGACCGGTTCATATCAATTTACCAGTGGTCTTGACTCAAGTGCAATCCTCGGCTATGTTCAAGGAGCAACTCTTTCTGCCTCTAACCCTTCGGGATCCACCATTCTTGACATAAATGCAAAGCCCGTGGAGCATTCTGCTAATGCCCCATCTCCTACTAATGTCATCCCAAACACAACATTCCCTCCTTTTGATCCATGTATTAAGTTTGGATTCTTATTGTCAAGACACCTAGTGGATTGGAGCTTGGTGTCAATTAACATTATCCTTGTCAAGAACGCTAGATCAGTAAAGGATATAGAGGAAGAGGAATTCTGATAGTAGAAGTATCCCTTTGAGTAGTCAGCATAGATTAGGACTCGATATGTACAACATGGGTATATGTATAAGGTTTACTTACACTTGCTTTGACTAGGCTACACTACTGGATATACTAGCTATTATTTGGTATATGAGAATGTAAATGTGTCTTTTGAAACACTCATTCTTTTGATAATCATAGTTTGCATATTCTTATTATTAGTACTTCTAGGATGATGAGTGATTTGGAGATAATTTGAAAATTCAACATATTTCTCATACTGAGCAATGATATATGATCATTTGGTAACATGTGATGTTGTGATCAGATTCTTATGTTTATGTAGATTATAATTCAAGTTTTGCAAACATGTATGAATATTCTTATGTGTGTCTTTTTTCTTAGGTATGATAATTAAAAATAGAAATTTTCATTTATGCTTATTTGCAAAGGAAGTGAAGTTTTATTTTCAAAAATTTTATTCTATTAATAATAGTTATTTTAATTAATAAATGTATTAATTATGGTATCAAAGAAGGGCGTCACAATAAACATAATTTATAAGGACTAAAAATGAGCTTGAAGCTTGGGTCTTTATTCTCTTTCTTTCTTCCTATTCTTCTCACATATTTTCTCCTCTTTTTTATGTCGCTTCTATTGTTTTTTATGATTAAACTTAATCTCTTTTTCTTTTTTCCTTCTTGAGACATGGTTGGGTTTCTGGCTTAGTAGGCTTAGTCCCCTTTTAGGATTTAGCTACTTTATCATTATCTTTTCCCTATTAGTCTCTAGCTAACACAAGGGTTCTAATAACAATAATAATTCTAGGGTAAATTATACAAACACCCTCTATTTATATCTATCTCTAAACTAACCTCTTTTATTTTAAAAAAAATATACATTAGCCTTCCTTTATATAACATTAACCTTCTCTTTAATTTTTTAAAAAATATACACTAACACTCTTTATACATTACACTAATCTCCTTTATAAGGAATATTATTGTAAAGGTTAAAAAATCAAGAAATATTTATATAATTTAATAATAAAATCTCAAGGATAATTAGTTTAATTTACTCATGATCCTAATAAAAATAGCATAATGAAAAAACAACAAAAACATAATAATGATGATGATATAATGACAACAATAATAACGAAAGATAATAATAACATCAACAATAATATAATATAATATATCTATTATTTAACAATATATAAATCTCTTAAATATGATAAGATAAGATGAGATAATATAATATCATATATTTATATTCTGAATATAAGCAAATGCTAAGATAAAATATGATATATGAGGTAAGATAAGGTAACAACAATAACATAAACAACTATAATAATAACAATATCTCAATCTTAAGCTTTATTTCTAAGACTTTAAATTTATGGTGTTACATGAAATTAGATTTCTCAACAAATGAAGTAGACATGATATTCCTTGTAATCATTTATGTAACATCACAAACCTAATATGCACATCACATAACTAAAAATAAGAATAAGAATATAAAATTAAAGAGTAAATTAAACAAACACTCCTTAAGATTTTGTGAAATTACATAAACACCTCCAACTTAGGAGAAGAACTACATTACAAAAATAATATCTTTAATCAAATCACTACTATAATTATGATAATTGACATCTACTAATTCTATAAACTAAAGTTTATAAAACAATTAATGAGAAATAAGAAACAATCAAAAACCAACTATCACTAAAAAAACAATCAAAAATAAAAATTTAGAGTACAAATAAATACATAATCATTTTTGCAGCAAAGCAATACCAACATCATTTCAAAAATATGTTAACCATGAAATAAATTTATTAGTAAAAGGGTATGAACAATAAAATGTAATATAAAATTTACCTTAAACAATGAAAAAAAAAGCTTCTTAAGATAAAAAAAATCCAATTTGGTCTTCAACGTTACTTAACTAAATAATAAGAAATAAATTTGTTAAATGGAAAAATTGAACCAATGATAAATGAATTGTCGGGAAAATCAAAATCAACTTCTTTGAAGATACCCTAAGTTGAACAATGTTTGTAGTGCGCCTAACAACACCAAGTTGGTCTTCAATGTCACTAAACTAAATAATAAGAAATTAAGTTGTCAAATAGAACAATTGAACTAGAGATAAACGAAATGTTAATAAATTCAAAATCAATTTTTCTAATGATACCCAAGGTTGAACAACATTTGTAGTTCGACTAAGTTCTACTTCTTTGAACAAACACAAATGATGTTAAACCCTAAAGGAATTGGGAAAATAAATATAACAATCATTCACTACAAGAATACATTAAATTAGCGTTGGCCACACAACGTCAGCCTGGGGTTCAATGCAATTAGAGTCAATTTAGCCAACTCTAAATCCACACCAAACTATTTTTCTGTTTATTTTATTGTATAATTTCTTGGCTTTTGTTAGCTTAACCCAACATTATATGTGATAATTATTTAAAAAATATAATAATTTGAGGTGTGTGACGGTGTGGCTAACACTCGTAAAATTAGAAAATCATTTAAAAATAAATTTAACCTGTGTGACTATATAGTTGAGGCTTGTAAAATTATAAAATAAATAGAATTGAAATTTTATAAATAAAAATAGAGCTTAACTCAATCTCTCTCACCTTCATAACCCTTTGCAAGATTAATCCCCTTACTTCTAATTCTCAAATTGATGAACCCTAAATCCCAAATATGACTCATATTTGATCCCTTCTTTGAACCAACCACCTACACATTAGAACATTGAACACTACCACTCGAAAAGCCTAAACATCACCACACCTCATCATCCACTATGCAAAACCTAACGTGTGTAGATCTTTCTCCACCGCATAAAGCATTCAAAGAAGTTTGCAATTCAGATTTTGGTGACCTATGAAGAGCCTCGAATCTATTTCCACACTTAGGTTTGTGGTTATACTTGATGGGATTCCAATGTTTTGTGCTTGTACTTGAAGAGATTCGAAGGGTTTATGCTTATACCTAAAGTATTCGACGGATTCACACATGTCTTTATTGATTTATTCCTTCTAAATATTATTTCTTATTTTCACTCTTGTTATTTCTTCTATTGGATTGTGTTGTGTTGAGTGGGTGATTAGTATTGAACTTGGTACATATATGATGTGGGAGTGAAGATGATGCTTGTGACTTCTATACGAGGTTTACTTCACACAACTTAAAGATTTATAGAAAAAATAATGTTATGTAGTTATGAAATGGTGTATTATTAGATTTTTTTTATATGGGGTTTACTTCACATGGCTTCAACATTTTTATGGTTATTCAATTTCAGCTCATGAACATGCCAAATTTTTTATAGAAGGAAATGAAGGCATAAGTTTTGATGTTTAGTTTAGAAGGAAAAATCAAATCAAGTAGTTACAATCAATCAAGAAAAAATGTTAACCAAGGAAGAAAAAAAAATGACATTTCTTAAAAATTTTGGAGGCTACCTAATTACCTTACCGCAATCATTACCAATTCTCTACTTTTAATTATTAACTCATTTATCCAATTCTCCTTTTCTTACACTTACAACAAAAAGAATGTCGGCTAGAACCCTTTCACATTCAAAATTGGCCAAGTTT
The DNA here is from genome assembly GCA_026544285.1 of Pachyrhizus erosus. Taxonomy (NCBI): domain Eukaryota; kingdom Viridiplantae; phylum Streptophyta; class Magnoliopsida; order Fabales; family Fabaceae; genus Pachyrhizus; species Pachyrhizus erosus. The sequence goes on from JAMLFT010005924.1 coordinate 10,762, forward strand.
TTGTTACCAAATTTAAAGGTGTACTAATAATAATGGCTAACAATTTTCATATTGTGTTTTCTAAGCTTGCAACATAAATTCATATTTATATACAAGTAATATATACATGTGTACCTTTGGTGCTATTTGTCCCTATTACATTTCTAGTTAACAAATCCACTTCCATTGTCATTTTGGATCTGAGTTTTTTTGTGAAAATTTATGGATATTTACTCATGTCCTTATTACATTTTGCATCATGTTTTTGGTAGAATTAGGGATGCTCTAACAATTGTTGTTGCATGTATGTTGTCTTTTAACTCAATCCATCATCTTTTATTCTTAGTATGATAATGTCCAATTAAATTGGGCTTATTTTAGTATAACAATGTGCTATAAACTCATTTCTTAGTATGATAATGTGCATCTAGGGTTATTTTTAGTACCTTCTTGAAAAATATTGCCTTTAAGAGTAACCAATTTGAAAACATCGCTTTCGTTAATGCTTTTCTATTTATTTATTTTTTGCATGTAAGATTTTATTTTGTAAAATTTTATTTTTTGTGATATTGATCAATTTGGTTTATGTTTTATGAATTTTATTTATTTATCATTTATTTTCAAATTTTGATAGCCTCAAGATCTACAAAGTTGGACATGAGAGCTCGCACCACCTCATTTATTCAAAATTCCACTTCTTACTCCCAAGGTTTTATGCTTCATGTAAACACTATCAAGTAACTCATTTGGTGATATAATCTAATTAAAAGTTGAGAAATGTGATAAAAGAAATAGGGTCATGCACATTATCTTTGATTTTATTTTTGTTTTTGTTTGTTCTTTTCATTTCTAATGTTTATGAATCTCATCTAATGTGTAATTATGTGCATTCAAACTTGTTTGATTTAGTTTTAGTACATGTCTAGTAACTAATGTTATGTATTTAGGAAGATATATTTAAATTGTGCAAAGCAATTATGTGGCATTCATGTTTTCCATAATTGAATTTTATAATTTTAGAGATCCAACCTTTTTCACTTAAAAACATTTCTAAAATTGATGATTAAATCCTTCTTGAAAAAGGAATACTAAGCAAAACAAAGCAATATTTGGCTAATGTTTACATCTTATATACAATTATGAGGCACACCAATAGTTGTCCATAATGAGAGATATAAAATTCCTAGTCCCTTAAGAAACTAACTACACCATAATTGCTTTAAGTGAACTTAAATTTAATGTCTTGAATAGTTTAATTGTTTTGTCGTTACATTGTGTGTTTAGTGTTACAAGTTATATTTCAATGTCTTAAATAAATTTTGTTATCTGTAAAAAAATATTTTTTTATTATATTAATATGATTAGTGAACTCAAATTGACAAACTCTTTTTGATGTTCAAGTCCATATTTAACGTGATGTTGGATTGATAAAGTATTGTCTTGAAATGATTTTGTCTTAGTTAATTCACATAGGATTATTTTTCAATATTACACTCCCTAGTATTTTTGTTTATAATATTTCATATTGGCATATGAATTTTGTTTATGCCATACTTGGAATAAAAAAAAACACTAAGATCATAGGGAGGAAGGCAGATATAATCTGGCACCCTAGAAGATTGAACAATTCTCTTAATGGCATACCAGAATCCAAGCACGTTGTCTAAGCACAAAGAGATACTTAGTTCTTCATCCAATTTGTCAAGACTAAGTCATAATATTATGCTTTGGACAAATGCATTGCTCTTATTATCTGATGTGATTTTGTATGATATTTTGTGGTGACTTGCATCTTGGTAGTCGTAATAAGGCTTCACGTGTTGATATATTAACAATATGTTGACTTGACTTTTAAAGTTATTTATTAATGGATAATATTAGACATATAGGGCCTTTATACACCTTTTACTTTTTATGAGTAGCAAACTTGAAGCTTAAAGCTTGTTCTCATACACTTTGTTCTTGTTATTTTAAGTTGTTTACCATAATATTGACTAACAAAAGAATACACTTAGCTTGCTTGTAAACCCACCCTTTTCCCTTTCACTTTTGTTGTTCAATTATTCAAAACCCCACTCATAACCACAAAATATTACTACTATTACATAATATTGATATTACTATTACACTTATAATTTTATGTCATGTTATTCTTGTTATTGAGTGAAGCTTGTTATTGTCATCTTGTAAAAGAGAGGCAAATTGACTTGTGTTCTTGTTAGTGTGTAAAAGTGATATTTGTTGAGCAAGCATTTTTGCTTAATGTAATTATGATAATAACACTGATAATCAAGAATGGATTTTTTTAAAATGATATGGTGAAAGTGGATGGACTAGCAGTTTGGACCACTTGTCGTTTGAGTTTAAATTTTCTTCCATTAGAAATAACTGGATATTTATGTAAACAATGTTTGATTGTAGGGGGCAGAATGAAGAATATGTATATGGCTTGAAGGTGGCATTTGATATAACTTTATTTTGAAAATTTAGCTTATTGTGTTTGATGTTAGTTTTCAAATTGGTTTCTTGTTAATTCCATCTTTCTTTGGGATTTAATTGTTTTCAAAATGTTGTCTATGTACTTCATTTTACCTCTATAGTGTTGTCAAATGTGGTTTATAACATGTGGTCAGAAGGATGAAGATGGAAACAATGATACATAAGAACAATTTGTGATTGGAATCTAAAGTGGCATTGCTTGGTTGGTTAGGATGAGTGTTCATTTTAGGGAATTCACAAAGATCATGGTTAGAGAAAGAGCTTAAGGGTACCACAGTTGTTGGATTGATAATATGATTCTTGATTAATTTCATTTTGAGCTGCATTCACCTATACTAATATCAACACTATTGAGCTATATTAATTTTGTGTTGTATTGATTCTAGATTCTAGCATTCGTTACACAAATTGGAAAGAACAATTATAAAAAAACATTAGAGTTAGTTAAGCCGACTCTAAGTGAAATAAAAAATATTAATTGATGCAAGTAGGTTAGCATCGATAGTTCTAGCGTCAACACTAAGACTGATGCATGGCAAACGCTAAACCAATAAACAACGTCAGCTTTTTAATGTTAGAGTTGGCTTTTGGCCAACTCAAAATGCCAATTTCTTGTAGTGATTTTAAGAACTATTAAATTATTAACTAATTGAGTAACTAATAATAAAAAATTATTATAAAAATTACATATAGGTCCTATGGCAAAACATGAATTATGAGAAATATTTTTCATAAATTGACGTGACAAGATATCCATGTGATTGCTTATTGTTGATTAATTGTTTGGGACATCAAAACATACATAGTAGGAAAACCTATAAATTCCCCTCTTCATTCTTGGTTCAATTTACCATCCCTAAACTAACACATTTTAAAATAATAAGGCTCAAGTATGCTGGACCTTTTTTAAAAAAAAATAATCAACATAAATATTTTTATCAATCATTTAACTAATATGTTTGATGTCTAAATTTTATCTTTCTGTCAATAAAAATTAGTCTAATTGATAATAATTAAACTCATGTCTTATGAAAACATAAATTTGATTTTTTATTGTGAATGTGAAGATCTTATTGATAGATAAACTATAAGTATCTCTATAATACTTATTAAGTCTTAAGACTTATCCCGACCTTAATAAATATTGAGATCCAACTGACTTAAACTTTTTCTTCATAAAAAATTATTTTTTATTTTTATTTTTTATACAATAATTATACCAACACTGATATTAGAATTTATAACCTTATGTATAATATCTAACTTTCACTACTAGGTGGACGCTACTGAATTAATGTCTAAATTCATTGAATTTATTAGTCCATCTCATATTCTCATGTTGTAAAAAAAAACAAAATCTGAACAATCTACGTAACTGAACACGAATAGGTTTTAGCTTCTATCACTCTATTTATTTAAAAAATTAACATATTTTAATTTAGTTGAAACTCTAAATAGATATTGTAAATTAGTATATATTTATAGAAATGCAAGATTGAAGTTATAGGTTATTGAGCACTTCTGGAATTGCTGCATTGATTCAAATGTCATGCAACGCTTGTAAAAGTTCTCAAACACAGCTGTCAATGGAGCAAAATGTTGAGCCACTGAAAATATTTAATCATATGCAGTTGAAATTAGTTAACTAAATTCTAGGACCCACCCATTATATCGGTGGTTTATGATTTGTGGTTACGTAACGTATCAACCCATAATGACTCTTCTTTATTTTTGGTGAAGATATCAACCCATAATTTTGTCTTAACAAAAAATTAGCAACCCACCCTAATTATTATTTACTAAATGTTTAAGCCAGCAATGCTAATATTACTTAAATTAATACACAGGTATACGCCTTCATGTATATGAGCCATATATTAGTCCGTAGTTAGCAAACAGAACCATATAATTCTTTATAAACAAGAAACATTAACTACTTTCTAACATTAATTCTTCAAAAATAAGATCATAGTTGGTAAGTAATGACACAGTTTTCCTTCATATTCATGTAATGTGTGTAGTCATATGTTTATCTTAATACTCAAGCCAAGATATTCCAAGGTTGTAAATTTACATGTTTCGTCGCATGTTTAGGATGTGGTTTTTTACGTTAACTAACAAGCAACTAGCTTATATAACTTGGACGTTTTAAAGCAAAATTGACAGTTTTTTTAATGGATTTCCAAACATGCACTTTTCTCATCACGTTAAAGAATAAATACTTTTACAAAAATGAACCAAAAAGAAAGCAATTGCATGGAAAATTAGTGATGCGAAACCAAAATAAGGAAAGAAAAACTAAAGATCCATTTCTCTACCCCATGATTCCCTTTGACCCCCCAAAAGAATCCATGATTCCTTTCTGTTATTACAAGTTTCAAACTCGAGCTTTTTGCCATTGGACTATAGCACTTGCTTGATATTCTTTACCTTTTATTCCATAACCATTTGGAGGCACAAGCAAAATCGTTAGAAATCATCAATATAAGACACAAATAATTGTGAGAAAGTCCAAAACCTTGCCTTCAGTATGGTACACCGCGTGCCATGCCATTTTCATGCACGATTGCAGCTGGCGAACTCTGATCTCACTGTCCCTAACGGATGCTCACAAAGCCCTCACCAAAACAAGCACTATACTCATTGCCTCACCAATCATGCACAGATCACACACCCCATTTCAAACTTATTGTACCTTTCCAATTTCACCATCATCATTGTGATCCTTGCACCCAATTAGGGCCCTTCACTTAGCTGTATGTATAACCCAAAGTAAGTACATAGCATCATGATGCTCTGTGTGAGTGCCTCTGCCCCCATCAGTCTGGTGAATTGTGAGAATTCAGAAGGATGTGTGTTTTCTTGTTGGGATATGAGACGCCGGTGCATCAGTGTGCAAAGCATCCATGAAACGTTTCAACACAAAATTGACCCCTTTTCTGGGTCATTAACTGACATATTTTTAATACCATGTTGTGTCTTCTATGTCCTCTTGATTTATATTGATATCTTTTGATTTATTAAAATAATTATATTTGAAATACATATATTTTCTTTATCCTTGCTGCATTGAGTGTTGCAATTTTCTAGTAACCAACATTCACAGGAAAGTTTTTTATCTTTTTTTTGTGAAGTGTGATAGAATAGTGAGACATTCTTGAAAAGAGTGTCAATAATATGTCTAGACTTTCATAAAACTCACTTAAAAAATTATTACACAAATTAAATTACAAATAATTTTACCCAATTGTAGCTATTCAATTAACTCTTAGATATTGAGAAATCTTATTAAGAGGGTTATCCACCAAATAAAAAAATTGACATAAAGAAAATTCCAACCCACACTCGTAAGAAAAGAATGAGAGTTGATATCAAATCTTTAACCGACTGTGTCAACGTGCATTGGCAATGACATGTATCCCTTCTTCCAAACATTGAATATTGGATTACCATGCCTATGGCAAACACCCATTTTTCTAAGGTGGCATTTTCTGCAACTTTGTCCTTTTGTGTTATGGGGTGCCATCATCTGCATCACCACCACTGCAATTATTTTGCTGTTGCAATCTTGACAACAAGACAATTGGCCCGGGGGGGG
>JAMLFT010005925.1:0-16837 GCA_026544285.1 Pachyrhizus erosus
TATAAATTGTGTGTTTTTAATTATTTATTGTTTTAAAATAAAATATAAAATACAATTATAAAATATTAAACATATATTTTATAATTTAATTTAACTTAATTCTAATATAAAATTTTCATCTTGTTAAATTTTAATTTAATTTAAATATTAATTTATCATTATTTTTTATTTAATCATTTATGGTTTTTAGTAATTTAATTTTTATTATGAATTAATAATATTAAATAATATCATACACTTTAATCATCCAGTTATTTGTTATTTTTTTAAAGAATCTTATAAAATAATAATGTATATATTTTTTTAATAATTTGAATTTTTTATATATTTTAAAAAAATAATGACAATAAAATATTTAATAAATAATTAAATATACTTAAATAAAAAAAATTATACATAATTATTTTATAATAAAAATTAAAAAAAAAATATTTTTTTAAAAGATCTTATTTTTTAAAGTTAAAATTTATGTTTAAATTTTTATTTTTCACACTTTTGTTCTCTCTTTTTTAATTTTAAGGTTAAATATATAATTTATTCTCTATATATATTACAAATTTTTAATTTTATCTTTATATTTAAAATCTTATTAAATTTGTTTTTATATATGTAAAATCTATTGATTTAGTCTTTGTCATTATAACATTAGTCTCTGTTATTATAACATTGTTTATAAATTCTTAATTTAGTTTTTATATATTACAAGTATGAATACTGAATTAAAAATATTTGCTTGTGTGTGATTAAATTCATAATTTTTTTTATATATAAGGACTAATTTAATGAAATTTGTCTCATAATAAATTCAAAATTTAAAACATATACATAAACTAAATTTTACACTTAACCTAATTTTAAATAAAAATTCAAGTACATAGTGTCTTTCTTTCAATAGTTAAATTAATGAGAAATACTTACATAAACATATACTTAATATATAAATCTTAGACATAACTAATCACAAAAATTTAAATGTTTAATTAATACATAAAATAAAAATAAAATATTACATTTGTGAAATAATAAATATTATATAAATATAAAGATAAATATTATATATTTTTTAATTTCAAATCAGAATTTTTCTTAAAAATAATTTTTTAATTAATTTTAATATTACATTTGTGAACTTTTGTGATTGATTGTAGGTAAAATTTGGATCTTAGGTGTGTGTGTACAAGTAGGAATGTTTCTCTAAATTAATTAATTTATTATTTAGTCCCCACGTTCCCAGCGTGACACACGAAAAGAAAAGAAATATCTTCTTCTTCTTCTTCACTTCATTTAAGATCCTCTTTTTCAGCAGAAGCCACCAAATTCAGTTTCAGCCATGGTTTCGGTTTCTCTGGTCCTGTACCTCTCTTTCTTTGGCTTATTGTCAGCGTCTGAATCTCACGAGAAAGTGTCGTTGGAACTGTACTACGAAAGCTTATGCCCTTACAGCGCAAGCTTCATCGTGAATTACCTTCCCAAAATCTTCAGCCCCGACCTCATCTCCATCGTTGACCTCAAACTCGTTCCCTGGGGCAATGCCAAACTCCAAGGCAACGCCACCTTTGACTGCCAGGTACCCTCTTCTCCAATTCTCTACTCACTCTTTTATTTTATTTTTATTTAATTGTGGATGAGGATTGCAGCATGGTCCATATGAGTGCTTGCTGAACACAGTTGAAGCCTGTGCAATTGACATCTTGCCTGAGCTGGTAACAATTCCTTTGCCCCTTTCATTCTTTTTTAAAGGTTTATTTCTTTAATTGGGAGTACTGTGATAATTAGGATAAATTTAAAAAAAAAAGAAAAAAAAAAGACTACTTTTGGTTCAGTTTAACAGTGCTTTGCTTGTCTGTCTATCTATCTAACTCAACTTACCCTCTTTTCCAGAGCGAACATTTTCCTTTCATCTATTGTGTGGAGGATCTGGTGCTTCAGCGTAAGCGCGACGAGTGGGAATCTTGTTTTCACAAACTTGATCTCGATTCCGAACCTATTAATCAGTGTTATAATAGTGAACATGGAAAGCAGGTTCGGGCTTTTCTATGACTTATTCTTCTCCTTCAGCTACCTTGTTTTCACTGAGATACTGATTGTATATTTGAATTTAATTTTCATGCATTCTGAGTGTAAATATTTTTACAATGTCAATCCATTGTAAATATGTCTTTTAAAGTAGTTACTAGTTACTGTGGGAGTCAATTGTGATAATTTATGATTGGATGGATACCAATGTAAAAAATCTTTATACTACTAGTTTATTTAAATTAAATTCTATAGCTATTCCCTGTTTTCTGACATTAAAAGATATTTAAGTATAAGACCCTATTCGGATAAACGTTTTTATAAACACTTCTCCTAATAAGAAGATAAATGAATTGGCATGGATTCTAAGTGTATAAGTTGATTTTAGGTTATAAGAGAAGTTCAACATATTTTATCCTTTTTTTTTTTCCTACACGTGCTCATGGAGAAGTTTATCTAAGCATAGCTTAAATGTTTTTAATTAACCATTCTCTTCCTTAGTTGTTTTTAAAATTTTACTAAGATTGCTAAATGAAACAAACTTGTGGAAAGTTGGGAATTAGAAAAATTGAACAGTTATATAGATGCAGAGTTGGTGGTGGTGACTTCTCAATTCTTTATTTGAACTAATCTTGAGTTATAGTTGAATCTGACTTCAAGGTGAGATAATCCAGGTCAACTGACCATAACTGGTTCTGTTATGTGAAATTTGGATAATCCAGTTCTACTTTTTCTTTTTTTGGTACAAGCCATGCTCGTCTACTACTTGCTTTTGTTCTTCGAGACAACAAAATGAAATAGCTAATGAGATGTAATTTTAACTTATTCCAACAATTACTTCAAAAATTGGTCATGGTTTTGATTGTTACAAAACTCTAAAGCAGTGTAATATGATACGAATGGCCTTATCGTCATACATGATTAATAGCTCTTTGCTGCAGCTACTGCTCCTGATATAATAGAACTGACAATTTGTAGCTTCTGAACATTCATCTTTCTTCAAGACAATTTCTCAAAATCCTTTTTCAATATTTTGCCAAACTTGCTGAATTTGAAGACTATCACTTGATGAAGAAAAAAGATATGACAGATGTGCTTTGAGTTTGTACATCATTGTTTGGCTGGAATTTTTGTCCAAAGTAACATTTACCATATTTATGCAGCTAGAGCTACAATATGCAGCTGAAACAAGTGCTCTGGAGCCTCCTCACAAGTATGTTCCGTGGGTAGTTGTGGATGGTGAACCACTCTATGAGGTCAGTTTTGCAATTTTATATCGGCTGAACCACACCCCATTCCCAGTGTTTGAATAATCCACCAAGATATACTTAAAATTATCAAATAATTTATGACACTGAAATTTGTGCTTTACATATGTAAGTTGTATTATATAATGAATGAAAATAGAAGTGTACAGGAAATTCAAAAGAACTTGCAAATTTCTTTTGCTGCAGGATTATGAAAACTTCTTAAGCTATATTTGTAAGGCTTATAAAGGCACTGTTAAACCCCAAAGTTGTACCCAAGCATCATACCTAAGTGAACTGAAAGCAAAGCCTAAGCATTCGGTTTGCAACAAGGACAGCGGGAAGTCAACATGGGAAAAAGTGAGGTCAACTATTGCATCATGGATGCACCAGAAAAACCTTGGCGGTGCAATTTAGACGTGCCAATCCTGCATGTAAAAGCAGTTTGTTCCTGTTATCTTGTGTAGTTGTGTTGATCCGCGAAAAGTGCAAGTAGAACTTGTGATGCACATAGTACTTTAAAACAAAACCATGTTGTGCAGGTGTATAACGTACTTCACAGTGGTTGTAAGCACAATTCTATATTTTAGTTATTCTCGATATACAGAAAATAATATTTTTATTTACTAAATACGTTGACAATAAAATAAAAAATAGTTAAATATATTAAAAATAAAAGTTAAAACAATAGACTAAAAATGGAAAAAGTGATAAGATGCTTAATTTTTTATTTATATAAAGAAAAAATAAATAAAAGTTTAGCTAATTATTATCTTACAACTTCTAATTTTAATAATAATCTAACATGTTAAAGATTCAACGTTTACGTTTATAAACTTGATGCACTCTATATGATTCGAGAGTGAGATTGTAACTAAAACACTTATATATGTTTATATATTCTTTTTCCTATTTAATTATAACTTTTATTAGTTAAAATACAATTTATTAACTTATATTTTGTCTAACTTCTAGTTTTTCTATCATAATAGACTATTTACACATTTGACTTTTTTGTATTTTTATTAATATAAATAAAATTAATAATATATCGTGTTATTTTAATGAAAGAACTGAACTAATTGAAAAGGAGAAAATGAATGATCTTCCCTGTTTTTCCTTTTTTTTTTATCATTTTCCAATAAAAACAATTTTTTCAAGTGTATCTTTAGTAATATAGAACTTAAGTATAGTATTTATTCACCAAAGATGTCATTAAATTTTTTCATCAACTGAATTATTATATTATCATAATTTAAATATTTTTATTATATATAAATAAAAAAAATATTTATGTCCATTTTATTTTCTTTTTAATTTTATGAATGATATATAAAGGAAGTTAACTTAAATGATGTTAAATAAAAACTTGAATAAGCATAAATTTGGAAAATAAAAGTAAAAAAAGTAGGAAATGCTAATAAGTATATTGGATTGGAGTGTCAATAATTTCACCTAATTTTTGTTCAATATGTAATTATTACGAAGTTCATTCAAACTAAATCTTGATATAAAAATTATGAAATAATTAATTTAATAATTTATTTCTTTCTTAAATTATTGTGCATCTTAAGCTGTAAAAAATCGATATCAAAATTGTAAACAATTATTTAATGTTTAATGTAGATATAAGATAAACTACAATCATTAACAAGCACGTCGATATGTCCGAGTGGTTAAGGAGACAGACTCGAAATCTGTTGGGCTTTGCCTGCGCAGGTTCGAATCCTGCTGTCGACGCTTTTTGTCTTATATTTTCTCATATTCAGGTTCCAATTTTTATTTTGGACCATTATATATTGTTTTTGTACCCAAGTTCCATTTGGCCCAGCACCCAAGTAGCCTAATGGGCTAGTTGAAGTTTTTAATATAGATTATATATTTTGAGGCCCAAGTGATTTCGATTTCAATTTCCCTTTTTTCATCTTACATGTTCACCCAAGATCCAAATAGATACGAATCACATGATTAATGGTTTTTGTGATCTCTTTCATAGCTCAATTGCTAGTAGTAAATTCCAAGTTCCGAATCATCTATGAGAAAAAATGGTCCTTAATCAAAGTCATAGAATCCCAACCATTATCTTTTTATTGCTATAGTTGAGGCTTGGCCCAATCATTCCAAAGGGGCAAACTAGCTGTGATACTTAATAAACAACATCTAACTTGAAAATTGTTCAAGTAAGGAAAATAAAGTATATGAACCTACAATATGAAAAGTTACGGGTGTTAAAAAAAAAATTGAATTCAACTATATAAGAATTGAATAGAATTTAACTATAAAAAATTAACTATTTTTATATAAAAAAATTGAATTAAACTATTTTTTTCTAAATAACTGAGTTAAACTGTTTAAGAAATAAACTGAAATATAAAAATTGAACTATTTTTATAAAGGGGTAGAAAATTTCTTACTTTCAATTTTTCTCTCCACGTAAGTGGGAAAAAAAAATTAGTTCAGTTAGGTTCAAAACAATTGTATTCGATTCAATGAAAAATTCTGTTGAAATTTTAGAAAATAATTAGCTAAACCAACAAAATAATTCAGCAAATTATATTTTAATAAAAATTAATCATTAATAAATATCTCATACTAATATCATAACGATGAAAATAACTATTTGTATATGATTTTTTTTTTTTGTAATGAAGTAATCGAAATTTTAATATAATCTTTTTAAATTATTATAATTTTATTTTGTCTTTACGGTATGAATATTAGAAATGATATTTCAATTTTTATATGCCATCAATTATAACCATCACTCATTTTTTACAAGTTTTAAATAGTAAAGTGATCTAAAAGACTTGTGTTTTTTTTTCTTTGTCTCGCATTCCCTTTTAATTGTCAATAGATCTTTTCCTCATAGATAAATTTTTATATTAATAATAATTCAGAAAGACAAAAATGATCTAGAGAGAGAGAACTAGCAAATATAAGTATAGAAAATATTAGGTAAAAGAAACATTTAAAAATTTACCTACAAGTAATGTTTCTAGCAACTGAAGTCATGATTAGTTTCATTCTCATTATCTCATATAACAAAATATATGAATTAAATAACTTCTTAGAATATACCATACAAAGACATACCGGTAAAGAAAAGGACATATATAGAGAACACTAATAAATGTTTTATTAAAAAGAAGACTCGTTAAATATTAATATAGTGTTTCACACCACTCAACATCGTTGTTAATTAATTCTACAATCTTTTGTATAATGTAATAGATGTATTATTTTTTGATGACATATTCCGTTTTATTTTATTAAAAAATATTACGAAACTTATATATTCTAAAAACTATTTCCTGTTTATTATCAATATCTTCTGTGATTTCAACCTTACAAAGTAGTGTCTATCTCATCTTCTATCTTAACACTGATCATATATATAGTCGTTGTCGGGAATCTTAGCTAATGAATTTATATTTTATAATCATAGTAGGACCAACATAACGGACTTTAATTGTGGCTAGGAAAGGATCTCATGTTTTTAATTGGAGTTTTACTCACTGACTTTGAAAAATGATTGATATCAACAAATACAATGTTTGTTAGGGTTATTTTTCTTTCTTACTCTCCTCGAATTTTAACTCCATTGAATTGAAAGGGAGTATCAATGTCTGTTAGTCCTTGATTTCTATCTTGTGTTAGGAGGCTTGGTTTAAGGATCTGGATCACCACCAATCAAATTTGATTCAATTCTGCAACCATGCATGAATCATGATCAGTAATTTTTTTCTTCTTTAATTAATTTTAAAAGAACTGGAAAAGAAAATTAAGGGAAGAGACTAAATATTCTTTTTCTCTCCAATTACAAGTAATATTAATCCACATTCAAATAATAAGTGCTTGAGTATTATAAAAAATTACTAGGTAATTTAGTATTACTAAATATTTACTGTTTCAACCAATTATTGCATGACATATATTAAGTTATATTTAAGAATATAGTTGTGAACCAATCATTATATTATATAATACTTTTTTTATATATAATTTTATATGATGTTTAAGATTTTAACATAGAAATTAAAAATTATAATTAATATGTTTAGTTTAAAAAAATATATAATATAACTTTTTAATATATTCTTTTTCTTTCTAATTAGTTTGATTTTTTTATTTACTGTCTAATATTAATTATTTTTGTTAATAATATTATATAAAAAATTATTTTAATAGATAATTAATTTTGTAAAATCACATATAATTTGATTTTTTTTTCTGAAACGTCTAAATTAATACAAATTGAGTATATTTTACGAGTTAGATATAAGAGTATGGTAAAATGAGTTTGTGAACTTTTAATTTTAATGACCTATTTATTAGATGTTTTGAAAATCTGAACCTTCTATTTATTTAATCAGTTTTAGTTCTTTTATTATTAAAATGTTTAATTTAATTTTTTAGTTTTTAAAATTAACGCAATGTTGTCATTTTCATTCAATTGTAAGAGATGACATTAATTACTTATATACATGACACAATAAAAAAATAATATGTAGTTGCCATGTAAAATGCTTTTTGTTGGAAATTTAAATAGCGTAATTAAAAAAGACAACATTGCATGGATTTTAAAAATTAAGAAATTAAATTAAATTTTAAATAAAAATTAAATTAAACTTTTTAATAATTTATTTCTTAATTAATTATAAACTTTTTTTCTAAAATATTAATGTGAGAACTTTTCTTTAGTATTTTCTCTGGTCTAATTGTTATCTTGTAACTTACTGGCCTACGTTTTGTACTTCAAATATGGGCTATGGAGATCACATGACTAACTTTCATTTATTTTGTGTACATGTGCTCCTTTCCTTAAAGATAGATTAAGTCTTAATTTTTTATGAAAATTTGAAACTATCTGTTACTTTATTAAATAAATTCAATTTAATATATAACATAGTACTTTTTAAAAACATAAGTAAATATTGACAATCAAATTATTCAACTAAATGTACAATTAATTTTAAATTTAGTGTGCATGTATGTAATTGATATAATATTTACTTTTAAAATATAAAATAATTAGGTTAATAATCATAAATTATTAACTTTAATATTACTTTCTTATTGTTTTTTTTAAATAATTAAAATAATATATAGATATAATTCAACAATTAATCGATAAATTTAACATTACATGTATATATTTATATATAAACTTTAGAACGACAAGAATCTAATTCTATCTTTGAAAAAACATATTTCTATTTTCTCTTCTCGTTTTTCTAGTGACAAGATGTATTGGATTGAAGGTGGTCAGAAAATCTAGCCAAAAGTCCCAACGAAATCAATACCTTGTCCTACCATGTATGTAATTTGAACTTGATCACGCTTCTCTGATTTCTTACAAAATGGCATTAGTTGAAAATTAAGATGAAGACGATTGGTTATGTTTTTTGTATGTGTATGAAAATGGTAATTAAATCATGACATGGAAGTCTGAAACTTAGAAAAAATTTATAGAAATAAAAAAAAAAAGTGTTGTATGTAAGTAGAGAAGGAAGAGAATGAGGCATATAGTATAGACAGTGTGTCAGCAAAGAAATATAGGGGCCAGATATGGCTGTCGGTGACTGAAACAACAGTTTGTCAAATGAGTTTTGACCCATCGTTTATACGAATATGATCATCAAGTTATAATTTCTGCTTGCAATTTGCAAGTGCAATGGCTTCCATTCTTTTGGGGGACACATAAATACTTTAGTATTTTGTTTTGTTCAGTCCATAAATGCCCAATTAACTTTGCTTCTTGCTCTAAAATAGAACCGACCACTACTGTTGGCGTTAAAGTCAAAAAAACCCTACCCTGGTTTCGTTAAATTGCTTACTTTCAAATTCCAAGAAGTTTTGAGATATAAGGTGTAAGATTCCGTTCTCTACAACATTTTTACGTCAGTTAAAAATAGGGAAGTAATGACATGAATATTTAGACGAGTTTATGTATATTTCTGTTGAATTTCATATTTTGAAATATTTATATTTATTTAAATTTAAACCTAATTTAGATATACTTAAAATCCAAAATTTATATTACTGATAAAATCAACTTGAATTTGTTAACATAAATATGTCAACATTAACATTACAATATGAGGAAAAAAAATTTATTTAAGGACAGTGTAAAATAGTTTATACTGTTAATATATGGCTAGATTTTAAATTAAAGAAAAGTATATATTTAAGGTATATAATATTTTATAATGTATAGTTTAAGATAAATAATTTCAAGATAAACAATATCTAAATAAATATAGTATTATATTATATAAAATATATTTCATAAAATCAATAAATTATGTTATTAATATATAATTATTTTAAAAATTATACTTTTTAAAAGAATTAATATATGTCAATTAGATTGAGATGATAAAAGATATAATCCAAACCTATTTTCATGGAATATAATTTCTTAAATATAAATCTGTCAAAGGTAGCTTCCGACTGAAAAAGGTTATTGATAGTAGAGAACAAAGAACCCCTACTAACAATTACGTGCATCGTATGTGTAATAAGTCTATTGTGTAACTAGCACGTTAATTAATCGTACAGTTCGGTTTTAATTTTTATCTGAGATTTATTTACAAAACAAGTAAACGAAAGCAAATCTTTTGTAGAGTATAAAATAAGACACAAAAAGAGAAAAAAAAAATGAGATAAGAAATATGTTGGAGAGAGAAACAATAATATGTAACAAAGTATTGTATTTTTTTTTTTTGCAGAGAAAAATATTGTATGGATTAATAATATAAAGGTAAATAAAATTAATAAAGTTTAAAGATGAATTGCAAGTAATTAAAATTTGTAGTGTCTATTTATAAAATAAATAAAGTTTATCAAAGATAAAATTAAATTTTAAGGTATTTATTTATAAAAAAAGGTAAACCTTAGAAAAATTGAGCACTCTTTTCCAATTAAAGATTAATGCAAACTTTTTATATTATTAACGACTAATACGTCACAAACTAAATTTGTTAGATATGAATTTGAGAACCTATTGTAGAAGACAGGGTGAAAAGAGAGCTAAGGCTAAACTAAAAACATAAGAAAAGGACAACGATAAGAAAACTGACGCACTAGAAGATACCATAAACCTCTTGGAAATATTTAGAAGCTACTTGTTAGTGTCATAAACTAATACATCACATTCCATAATTGAAGGGCATCTTTATTAAAAATAGAAATTAAAGCAATTTCATTTCCTTGACGAAATAAAATTAGGATCATTCGGATAGATAAACTCCGTTTTTGTTTTTTGTAGACGAAGTAGTTTATTATAAGTTTCTTTTAACACATTATCTAACACTTCTTTTAATATACTTTTTTTATTAATTAAAATTTATTAAAAATTATTAGTAAATTTTATTAAATAAGATATAAAATCTACATAATTTTATGACTTTTAATAAAGTTTAATTAATATTAAAAATATATTTAAAAGAACATGTTAAAGAATTAATCGCTAACATTTATGAATCCCCTGTTAGAATACATCATTGGATCCCATATATCTGCACCTTATCCCTATTAATTAAAGTCCAACAACAATAACGACGCGTCACATACGTTATGGGTGAATAATAAATATATAGTCTTCTCTCATATGATTGTACGCCACCACCATCTTAATTATTTAATGCATAAACATACATGGTACGTTACATTAACATGTCATTATTAAACTGAGTCATCTTATTAAAATTTTGAATCACACAAGGGCAAAAATAAATATATTTCAGTTTACTTTAATATTTTTAAGTTAAAGCTTAGGAATAATAAACAAATATTATTCTTATAAGAAAATATTAAATTTATTTTTTAAAAAGTTATTCAACTATTTTATACTTGTATACATAATTTTAATTAAAAATTATTTATTTTATTAATAAGTTCTTATATCTATTAATCACATTAGTAATAAAATATCAAAAGAATTTATTGTCAAAGTTTCTTATAAATTTCGCATAATAATGAGAGACGCAATTTTCTTCGTTCGGGTCTTAAAAGTAAACGGGCAGCGTCAGTGAGGTCCACAAATCCATTAGCATTAGATATCATAATAAATAGACATTCTGATTTAAAATAGAGTAAATAATCTAATAAAAAAAATAGAGTAAATAATTATTATAAATGCATATTTAATCAAAAGAAGAATCACTCACACTACGTAGTAATACAACAAAATAAAGTTCTTTAGGGGTCGCTTCTAGGGTTGGAGAGAAGTGTAGATACGTCATCAATGATTGTGATGACAGCTAAGCTGATTTAAAGATTTGAATTAATTTTTTCAAATTATAAATTAATAAGGAATCTTCAACTTAATGATTAACAATGCATGCCATTGTAAGTTTCTTTCTTGCGTTCTCTGTTATATTCTCCATTCAAGCAAGACATCCCTACTCAATAATTTCTATACCATTATTTTTTTAAAAGGAAAATGGTCTTGGAATCTAATATGGCGATTTATTAATTTATCTTTTAATTTAGAAGAATGACATGCTTACGAAATTTTAGGGTTGCTATAGTTCTGGTAAATTGTAATGCAATTCATTTATGCAAATTCAACACATTCCAATTGTTGTGTCATCTTTGGGAAATTTTGGAAAGGTTCAACTCCTCCCAAAAATGTTGGCATTTTCATGACAGATTCTCTTGGGAGGAATTCCTACAAAGGAATATTGATTTCTTCGAGAGGAATGTCATTATAGGTTCTCAACAATTTTTGTTGTGTAATTTGTCATTACTGTTACAAATCTATATCGCTATAATTTTTTTTGCTTGTTGTCTATTTTGTTTTGATTAGGGTATTACTCATGGCTTGGCTTCCAAATAGTCTCGAACATTATATCCAACAGTGTTAAGTAAAGAAAAAAAAATATGATATTATATTTGACATTTGTAGAGCCATAAAGTTGTTTAATCCATTAATTGTCCAGTCCTAATAGAATAGTCTTTGGAGGGGAAGAATGTAATTTTCCTTTGTTGGAAAAAAATATCTTTCACATAAAAAATTTAACTATATATAAAATATAAATGACACAATGAATGATTTTTAATATAAGAAAATAATGAAATTCTAAAAACAATTCTCTAAGAATTTTTACAACCCTGTTTTAAAAAAAATTGAATTATTTTTTATTTTTTATTTAAATTCTACAATTTCTTTGTAAAACATACACATGTATGTATATATGTATACTAGAAAATAAGTTACATAATGGTAGATAATAAAGAAATTTTTATATCAAGTAATTCATTATTAATAATTTATATTAACTAAAATATTAATTTTATTTATCAAAATCATAAAATTAATTTAAGTCAAATAATGAATCTTTATCTTCATTTTAATTATTTATATCATTTAGCATTGATCTTCTATAATGTTGCTACACTTGTTTTTAGTCTCAACAAGTATTTGTAATGTTCACTAAATGCAAGTAACGTTTAAATTTTACCGATAGATAGAAGAGTTTAATCAACATGGTTGTTGGATTATCGTAATTGATAATTTTCTCAAATAATATTTTTGGTGAAATGACATCACAAATGAAATACATTTTGACATCAATGTGTTTTATCATTTTATAATACATATGATTCTTGTTTGAGAAATTTGTGTTTGGATTATCGCAAAAAATAATAATATCATTTTTACTTACACCAAGATCACAAACTAAACTCTTAAGCCATAAAGCTTCTTTGACTACTTTTGTAGCTTTCGTTTGTATGGTTGATAAGACAATAATTGACTATAAATTATCATGCCAACTAATATTATTACCTCTGACATTAAAAATGTAACTAATTAATAACTTTCTACGATCAAGATTAGTTGCATAATTTGAGTCACACGATATAGTGACATGACTAACAACTTTATTCATTTGCCAAAAAATAAATCAATGCTACTTGAACCTCTTAAGTATATGAGAATTCATTTCATAACTTGTTAGTAAGCTTTCCCTATATTAACCATATATCAATTAAAAATATTTGTTATGTGTGCAATGTCTGGTTTAGTACAAACTATGACATACATAAGACTTTTAACTTCATTAGAGTAATTAAGGTGCTTAAGACATGCACTCCTCATTTTCTGTTTGTGACATTTTTGCTAATAAGTTACAATGATTTGTAAAAATTCTATGAATTGTTTTTGTATTCTAAATCTCTAAAACTTTCTCAATATAGCCTTTTGATCTTGTATGATATTATCCAATTCTCTATATTGATAATTATTTTTGTCAAATCCAATCCTTTATTTCAAATTCATCACTTAACTATGTCTTAAACATGTTGATTTCACGTGGATACTTATATGCAATTAGCATGTCATCAATCAACATAAAGCAACAAACAAATCTAAGAGTCATTTGATAATTTTTTTTGTGATAAACATAACTATCACACTCACTTTATATATATCCAACATTAATCATAAATAAGTTAAATCAAATATGTTAAGTAAATGGTCAATAAAACACAAAAAGGGATGAATTGAGGTTTTTTTTAAAAAATAAAATATCACAAAAATAATTTCCCAAATTGTGAAGGATAGAATTATAGAGAGACAAGGAGAAAACCCAAAGCAATTAAATTAATAATTAAAAAAATATATAATCAAGCCATCACAATAAAACAATATAAAAAAATAAGGATAAAGAAAAATGCACTGAGAATTTATATTAGTTCATTCACAAATTGTAACTTATATCTAGGCTCTAAGTTGTGTTTGAGAATTTTTCACTATCTAATTAAGGTATAGAACAACAACAACATTTAGGATTTCTACATCGATAACCCACTTAGGGATGCTTCTTGTTGAATCACTTCAATTAGCCATTTAGAATGATACACTCTAGGATACCACTAGGATCACACACCTTGAAAACTTGAAAAGACCACTAACTTTTATAACTTAGGATACCCCTTTCGTAGATCAATTAAGGAAAACTGCTTTTGTTCCAAAAATAGAAAATAGAAAGCCAAGAATCACAATAATAATAAGATAATCACAACTTAAAGTTCTAATGACATTCACCTTAGATCATAGAGGTTCAAGAGAATTCTATACTTAGACCATGTTTTTAAAACTAGCTGAAACTGTAAAGCTAGTTTATAGCTAAAAGTTGGTAGCTAAAATTGTTACAAGGTATTAATAAAAAAAAATTAAGAAGAAGTTGGTTATTTTCATTAATCACAATATCAATATTTTTCAAACTAAAAACAATTTTATTGAGATTATCAATATGTTTATGAATGGACTTATCTTCATGTATTTTCATGTAATTGTTTTTTTAAATGTCATGCATCAACTTTCAAACTTTTCCTAGAACTTGTTGGTAATCTAAGTCTTTTAACTTAAGAGTTCTATGAGAACTTCAATAATAATATTAAATTGTATGCTTTTGTCAAGAGGAAAAGTAAGGGGAAAAAAGGTTTTTTTGGAATCAATAAAATATTTTTACCTAAATTGACACAAAAATAGAGGAGTAATCCACCCTTTTCATTTTTTAGTTTTTTTAATAGTTTAATTTAATTTTTATAACATAAAAATAGTAAACAATAAATAAAAATTATGTTATAAAATATAAACATGTAATTTTTTAGTTAAACTTACTTTTTCCATTAGTATAATTTTGATTAAATTACTTTGTAGGTTTGTAAACTATTTGATAATTTTTAATTAGATTTTTAAATTATTTTCTTAATTAGGCCCTTAAATTTGTATTTTTTAATTATGTTATTTCTTCTAATTGTCATGTTGGAAAATTAACCATGGAAATATAATTAACCTTTGAATCCATTATTGTCACGTTTGTAGATTTGTATTGAGTATACTAAACTCTTTAAGTTAATATTCTCATATCTACATATTCATTTAATCCATATATTCTTTCTCAAGGTTCTCCATGTTTCACCCTACAAAAATCTTATTACAAACTCACCCAACTGACTCAGACATTTAAGTTTTTGTAATGACAATTAAATGAAAAGACACAATTAAAAACTAAATATAAGTTCAAGAATCCAATTAAAAAAATCAATAATAGACACAAGGATTTTTAATAAAGAAAAACCACATTAAGCCAGATTAAACTTATAAGTATACTAAATTAGAAGTCAAATTACACTTTAGATTCTATTTTGAAGTTATATATATTATAAATTATATATATATTTTTAATAATAAAGTTGGTACAATAGTTGAATGAAGAGTGAACTTTTGAAAGTAATAGGCTCAATTCTCACCTATATTACTTTGCAAATTTTTTTATTATTTTAATTCATCATTTATTCTCGCCATATCAACGTAATATTTGCAAACTTTATTATTGAAGTCACTATTCTCTAACTATTTACTTTTCATTCTACAATATTATTACTAAAAATATATATGAAATTTATAATATACATAACTTCAACATAGAACCTAAAATATAATTTGAGTTATGATTTAATGGACTTATAATTTTAATTTGACTTGATGTGGTTTGCCTTCATTAAAAAATGTTGTGTCTATTCTTAAATTTTTTATTTGACTTTGCATTAAAAATTAAATGTGTGAATATCTTTTTAGAAATTTTTTATTTATAATTTTTTAATTAGTATTTATATAACACTAACTCAATTTTATTGATATATTTTTATGATTATACTATTTTATATATTTAATAATAAGTATAAAGTATGTATATTATTTAATAATTATAATTTTATGTATAATTTAGATTTTTTTAAAGCTTTATATTATAAGTATTATAAATTATATATATATAATTCACAAGGTCAAATCATCACATTAACAAACTCTTTTAAAAATATAATCAAGTCTTAATTTAATTTATAATTTGTTTTAAATATATCTCTTTCTTTTTATTTTTTCTTTTACTCATTTAAACAAGTATTTATTTTAATTTTATTTATTTAAATAAGATATTTTTAATTTTTTTTCCTTAATTTTATCCATATTTCGCTCCGGCTAGAACCCACCCTCAATTAAAAGGGGCACTTTTTACAAGCTAGCCCTCAGATCTGTTGAGCCATTGCATTCCACTCATTTGTTCCGACAATGGATTTATCCTTCGGTACTTTACAAAAATATATGGGTTAAATGTTTATTTTTTATAATTAAATATTATAACACAAAATAATTTTTTATATGTAAATTGTATTATAATTAAAAATTATAATAAGCAAATATCTTTCATTCTATAAGTTATATTTTAAATATATAATAAATATTTTAAATCATAATATAATATTATTTTTAATTATTGATAATTTATATAAAAAAAATTCAATTTAAATATAAAGATAAAGGAAAAGTAGTTTAGAGTGATTAAGATATAAACTATTTGTCTAATTATAAGAGTAGTTTGTTAAGCCGAACAAATTTTTATATGGTTCAGTATTATATGATTTTGATTAATCTTCACGTGACGGTAAAAAATGTATTGGATTGAGATTTAAAAAAATTATTTTGACATAAAAATATCTTTTAAAATTTAAAAGATATTATAGAAATGTAATGATTTATAAGATTTTGTAGTTTATATTTT
>JAMLFT010005926.1:0-16836 GCA_026544285.1 Pachyrhizus erosus
ATATTTAAATTTTTATATTAAATATTTTAATTTTTAAATTTTATAAAATACCTATTTTTAATTTTTTTTACTTTTAAATCATCCACAAGATACATGTAAGATAATTAAAAATATATTTTATAAAATTCAAGAATAAAAAATACGCGTTTTTGTAATAACCTATATTTTGTGATGTAAAAAATATGAAACTAAAAATAATAATTAATAAATATATAAAAATTAAAAATGTATTTTATTTTTATTTTAAAATTAATAAAATTTTCTTTTACCAAGATACTATGGTTGAATAAAACTAATTAGTAATCAATATGTTTATAAGTATATATTGATTTTTTTATTGCAAAGTTGATGGAATTTAAATGATAATATAATATGTATACCTAAGGACGTTTTATTATAATTTAAATTAATATTTAATAATATTTTATCAAAATTTAAATTAGTATTTAATTACATTTTATCAAAATTTTGAATTAACATTTATTGAAATTTTATCATAATTTAAATTAACATTTAATGACATTTTATCATAATTTATATTAAGATTTAATGATATGTTATCAAAATTCAAATTTTGTAATGAAAAAAAATTGAGTTATTTAATTAAGTAAAAATTATTAAAAGATAAAACAGTACATTAGCATTTGATGATGTTTTATCATAATCCAAATTAGAATTAAATGATGTTTTGTAATATTTGAAATAGATAAGAATAAGAAGAGGTTTGAGTAAAAATTAGAATAATACATTGGACAAGCGTTTAATAAGATTTTACGATAACAATTTGTCAAATTTATTGCATCACTCTCTCCTAGCATTAAACGCATTACAAAATCCTCCGTCCCTAAGTTTCTATGTGATTATTAAATACTTCATAAATTTATGTGACCCTTTATTTCTATCTAAATAAATGTAATATTTTCTTTATGTATTGCTTTAAAGTTTAAACTATTAGAAAATGATGTTTATAAATGCTTTCTTGAAATTTGGAATAAATAAGGTTAAATTATTATATTTAAATTTATTAATTTTAATTATATATAATTTAATATAAAATGCTCAGTTAAAATTTTAAACTGTGAATAATTTAGGTTAAATTAGTAATTTCAAATATATTAATTATAATTACTTAAAAATTATTATAAATACATTTTTACATTTTAAACATTTCTATAATTGTTGTAAATCTTTTCTTATAAATAAGAATAGTTGAGATTTACATAATTAAATTCAAATTTATTAATTTTAATTATTTAAAAACTTTATATAAAATACTCTCTAAAAATTTAAAATTTTAAAGAAACTATGAATACTTTTTTGAAATTGGGAATAATTGGGGTAACAGTTGAAATTTTAAATTTATTAAATTTAATTATTTAAATATTATTATAAATGCTTTGTTGAAATTTTATTTTTTAAAAAATACTATAAATATTTTTTTAAAACTAAGAACAATTGGGATTTAATTTATAATTTCAAATTTACTAATTTTAGTTTAATTTTTTTATAAACACTTCTTGAAATTTTAAACATTTAAAATTATTATAAATACTTTTTTAAAATTGGTAATAGTTAGGATTAAATTAGTATTTTCAAATTTATTAATTGTAATTATTTAAAAAAGTATTATAAATGTTTTCTTCAAATTTTAAAAAAAATATTATTAATGCTTTATTAATATTTGAAAAATGGTTAAATTAATAATTTCAAGTTTATTAATTTTAATTATATTTTTATATTTACATTTCTAATTATCTACAATAAATAATACTTCATATTATTATTAAATTAATGTAAAATATATAATTGGGTCATTTTTAACAATTCAAATTTGTTTATTTTAGTTATTTAAAAATTATTAAAATGCTATCTTAAAATTTGAAATTTTAGAAAATGTTATAAATATTTTTTTGAAACTGGAAATAGACGAGATTAAATAAGTAAATTCTAACATAGTTAATATGTATCATGTATGTATATTGTATAGTGAGAATATTCTGTTACGGTATAGTAATATTATGTTAGTTATATTATTGGTAAATTTTAATAATATATAATAATATATTATCAACAATAGTTATTATTTTGATATTCATCTAAATAATCTTATTAAGTTTCTATTATAAATAATAATTTGAAATGTACTATTTAACTAAAATTAGTTTATAAATATTTTTTCTAAAATAATTTTTATTCAACACCAATTTTATAATTATAAAACGGAGAATGTGGGAGGAAAGATAATTCATAATTCAAAAATTAAAAAATCGGAGAAACCCATGAATGAAGTTATGCTATTCAAAAATATAAAATGAAATTTTTTTATATACTTGATCCATGAACTTCATACATGATGATTAAAGTTTATTGAAAATTTATAATGTTGCAAACATAAAAAACCTAACTACAACTTATAATAACTTTACATTATTGAGTTTTAATTGTGAAGTTATGTTTTAGGTAATTTAATAATTTATTTAATTTTGATTAGCTTAACATTTGTATGCATTAGACATTCCTTTTTTTAAAATTTTGTATAGAAAATGACTATTATTAGTTGAGGGTTAAATAAGTTATTTAGAATTTATTGATATTAATTATTTAAAATTATTAAAATTCTTTCTGAAAATTTTATCTTTTAGAAAATGTTATAAATATTTCTCAAAATTGAAAATAGATAAGATCAAATAATTAAAATTAAATTAACTATTTTTAAATATTCATAATTTTTTCTATTTTTTTTAATTATAAACATTTAAAAATGCTAAAATATCATTTTGAAATTAGGAAAATTGGAGTTAAATATATGATAACATTTTGGTCTTAGGTTTTGATTTTAGTTATTTAAATTTTTTTATTTTGATTTTAATTTTTAATTATTTTTTTTTTGTATTTTTAATTTCTGTTTTTAAAAAATATTATTAAATAACGACATAACATCGATAATTACATCTCGAGTCATAATATAAAAAAATACCTTGTGGCTTGTGTACAAGTGAGTATTAACAATAGTCAGAAAATTGAAGGCATCCTACTCTTGCCTTCCATTTGTCTGCTTAACATGTGGAAATTAAATTATCCTACATAAATTGTGAAGCACAAGCCAACCAACAGATCATAAAGACAAATATGAAAAACCAAAGCTAAGTTGCAGGCACATAATAAAGCATCCTTCTGTCTAGTGCAAACACAGCAGATGACAAAACTGTGCAAACCCCATAGTTGTTACTTAGCTTTCCTTTTAGCACTCCTACTAGTTTGATTGCTTTGAACTCTTTTCTTTGATTGCTTCTCTCCCCCAGCTTGTTTCCTAGTAGTCGCAATGCCTGGATTCTTCTTTTCAACTTGATCGCTATCATAATCAGTACCGGCATCACTATCATTGTCTTCATCACTTCCCCCTGACCTTTTCTTTTTTGAAGGCTTCCTACCTTTAGCTCCAGCCTTCGTTCCCTTCTTTGATTTGTCACTTCCTAAATTCCCTTCTTCCCCATTTGTTGGTTTCTCAGAGTCATTGTTATCATCTACACTTACTTTCTTTGAGGCTTTCCTTTTATTAGGCTTACCAGTTTCTTTTACATCTAGAGATCCACTAAGCTTTTGCAACTCGGGCACATAAGCAGTTGTCTAAAGGCAACATCATATACAGATCAGAAATACATAAAATATAATGTAAAAAACTATTAATGGCCATGTTCAGAATGGCATACCCTGCCACCAGCTGTGATGAAGTCAATTTTTTTCCCTGCTATCACACGAAAAATTATAAATGTAGGTATATAGCAACAAAAGCACGTATTCAATTATATTCTTGGTCAGAAAGCAAGGTAAATTTCATTCAATATGTAAGCAGAAGAAAAGATACCAACTAAATAATAAGGAACAAAGAAACTGATTGTATGCTACAACAGAACCGGTGAGTATCAACCAATTTCTGAAACCTATTGAAAGTATTTCAATTTCACAAAATCTCAAAAATCGGAGATGGGGCATACTTCTAAGAAAATATGCATTAAAAAAAGTTACAAAGCTTGACTTAACAGGATAATCCAGTGGTTTAAAAATAGTCTTCAATGATGCATGGGTGATGCTTTCATTTTTCAAATTTGAACAGATCATTAGCATAATATGAAATTCCAATAGCACTCACCATAGTAAAATGCACTAGAATTTCACTAATTATATGATCATTGCTCACAAATATGATAATGTATGCTAGAACTTTAGCTCTATAACAGCAATCTCATCAGAAATGGAGAAACAAGCATAGGATTGGGTACAAATCAAGAATATTAAATCACACCAATCAAGAATACAAGTTTTTCAATTACTATAAGCAGTAACACCTTATGAAGATTGGGTACCATTCATGTAGCACCAAGATAATGTTTATTTTTATAACACAAAGTGAGGAAGCAAACCATCAACAAAAGCCTTGCCAGGCTTCTTTTCACGATGATGAAATATCCAACTGGTGGGATACTGACTACTATCTGCTCTAACTTCAACTGCTTTTTCAATGACCTGTAAAAAGGACCTATTTGTCAACTAATACTAGAGAAGTAGTCTCACCACTTATTTTTCCAGGCTTTTTTCCCCATCGAAAATGAAATAACCATTCAAGAGGAAAACGGCTACAGTCAGCATCAACTTCAACAGCCAATTGAATAACCTACAGATTTTATTCTATATATATTTTTATTAAGTACAGAAGTAACATAAACTACAATCATTTCAAAAGAAATCAGTATCCTCACCTCTTTAATGCACTTGTACAAAGTTGAGCAGCTTTCATCAGACAGGCTAGAAGCTACCTGCCGTGGATGAATTCTTGCCTGGAAATAAAGGAATATAATAAGGAACTAAGTAAATGGTATAACTTGATTTCTATTCAAGGCTAGAAGGATAATTTATTAACTACTGATTACAAAGAGGATGTTAGCAGATACTAAATCCTGTGTAATGCAAGTTCCAAAACATTTTGAAGTTTGTGATATACAACGTAAAGACAAAAAAATTAAATCTAGTAAATAACAATACTTATTAACAGCTTGATTTCATCAAGATCAATTTCAATTCTAAAAGCCACTAATAAGCATCCCCTTCCAGCATATATCTACAAAACTAAAATTATGTCTTGTTTCCATCTCTGGACTTCAGAACATCTAGAGTCTTGATGGCATTAGCAGATATCTCTAACTGTTTCATATGCAGAGTCAGGGAACTATGAGAAACCTGTATACAGTAGAAAAGATAGAACCTGGTTTGTGTGAAGAGCATATTGATTATCTAGTATATTTAGTAATGAATAGGGAAATGGTATTAGTCTTTTAAAAAGCAATAGAGTACATTCATTAGAGTCATTTCTTAAACTTCATGTGATCAACGCTTTATCCCTATCCACCAAAAAACATATATTGAAATTACTAAAAAGACTAAATTGAGTGAATATTAAAACTTAAAGCCTATTAAGCCAAACATAAACTTTAAGGCCACAATTAAAATCTGGAATCTCCCACTAAAACCATAATTGGAAACATCAAAGATTCAAAATCATTTAGAAAATGAAGGTTGTACTTACTTGGTATAGCACTTCATCTGCCACCCAATTTCCAATACCTGAAATATAGCTCTGCAAAGATTGAAATTTCAGATCTTTTATAATTAATACCTTATAATGATACAGTCAGCTGTAAAAAGAATATCAAATTCATATGCACTGTGAAACCATGAGAACAGGAAATGATATACATCTAACAGACAGCATTTAAAAAAAAAAACTAAGCTTATCCACATCATAAGTTAGCAAGAGTAATTCATCTAAATAGAATTTGTTTCATGTCTATAAAGTACAAAGTACAAACAACTAATTAATGAACTCTACATCTTTTTTTATCATTTGACCAGCACATTTGCCTCATCAATAAAATATTGTCTTCAATTCAGCACAAGTTGTCAACAAGTTTAACTTAAGATATCCAATGAATTTGATCGAAGAATACCATATTTTGACTTTTAAAGCAGAAAAGACCAATACACATAATTGTAACCCCTACCAATGTAAAAAACTAATAAAAGGAAAACACACACATATATAGCAAAAGGATGATATTTCCAAATAATAAATAAACAAATTAAAATATGAGTAAAATACAATCTTTAAGAAGTGATAAAGGAATGCACTTAATACTTGATCAAGTAATAAAGCTTTGATTTCAGTTTTCTTCTTGTGCAAAGACTCCATAAACTTCTCAAGTGTCATAGGTTCCAAAAGTGCATCAGGACCAAGCTCGGATATGGGAGGCACTAATGTTGGCTATATCAAAGGAAAAATGTATGCAGTCAATGGCAAACTTCTTTATCAAAAAAAGATATATATGGATCACAATTGGCAAGTACAGTCACAATACATCTTTGAGCAGACGAACTTTAGCAAATCGCCTTTTGTCAGTGAAAGACATCTCCAAACCGTCATCTAACTGCATAAATGTGATTTAATCTGATTAATATTCATACGAAGTTCACAAAAATGATATTTATTGTACAGATATTTGTTGGATAGAGATTTCATCAAATATCAAGGCTCACCAAGCATGTTAAGAAAATTGAAAAATTGAAAGACAAATCACCTTTCCACACGAGAAAAATTTCATACTGATTATGTTATTATGTATAATAATGAAGGAATCAAATGTTTTACTACAAAATTTTAAGAAACTGAATCAAATCAGACGTCCACACCCCTCAGTTCCCCAGCAAAAAAGTTTTAGTAATATGTTGATTGGAAAAATTTCCTTCACCAACTATAATTTTTGTTAATCTATTTGATATTCAAAATTCTGAATTGAGGAGAATATTCTTTATATTCTTGGGTATCTTATAAGAAAACATTAATTTGTCAATTAAAGTCCTTTTGTTATGTGTAAAGAGCAAAAGTACTTGGGTTAACAGAGTAGTTCATTGTATTACCTTTATAGCAAAGGATGTAAACTCAGCTGTGTAATCAGAGTCCTAGTGTACTACACATGAAGGTTCATGGTAATGGAACACAACAAACATAAAAGGACTTTCAGTTAATACATTGCATTTTCTTGCTCCCAAGTCCCAACCCATTTCCTCAACAATATGCAAAGATTTGAATGTTAGAACATTAAACTCAGGTAGAACTGAGAGTGAGTGTTCCAATAAATAACATTCACTAAATTGACAAGAAAACTAATTTTCTTTGATGACATGAAACCAAGCTTTATGGAAGTAAACAAATTAACCTGCATACAATTTACAGTTGTCACGAATAGAATCTAGCCCTACTCTAATATATCATCTACTTGCATCTCCCAACTGAATATAGATCTGATGAATCCACAACAAAATGAAATTTAATTTGTCAACAAATCAAGTCAAAGAATTGAATCACGAGGTTACAAGACAACATGATGAAACAGTTCAAGCATTCCACTCATTGATGAAGTTACAGCTCTTACCTCAATGAAAAATTTTGAATATTTTGAGGGCCACTCATCCTCATCCTTTACAGCAGACCTACATGCATGTTTATACTTTATATTCATTACAATAACCAGTGAAGGGTCTTATATGTATCTGATTATTTCAACAAAATAAGTAAACCTGAAATAGTTAGGCCCAATTCCAAAATAACTAGCGTGTGTGATAGAAAAAGAGTGGCATTGTAGGGGATCATAACTAAATGAGAGAGAATGAGAAGGAGAGAGTTTGCAAAGCGGGAAAAGGATGATTCAGATGCATGAGGTATAAGGCTAAGGAGTGAGAATTGGGGTGTAAGCAAGAAATAGCTAGGACTTTAGGAGAGACTGCCTAGAACTTTTTTCGGTCTTGTTGTAGTTTCTTCTCCACTAATTTTCATACAATCGGGTCCTGTAGTATCTTGGAACAGGTCACATATCATCATTAATCATTAAGACAGTGAACTTTCATCAATACTCTAGCATATAATTTTGGCACCTATCAATGCATAAAGCTGAAGCAGTTTTGGCATTGAGACATGGAAAATAAGTTCAATATAAAAAAATAACAATTGTGTGCATAGAAGATAAAAAAACTGACCATATTGAGAACACTTTCATGCCAATTAGTATGAAATTATGAATTACAATCTTTTAACATAAAAACCTATTAAAATGTCCTAATTAAATAACACTGATAAAAAAGGATACAGGAAATATTATGGTAAGAAAACCGTGGCATATCTATAGCATTACTGCATTAGTGAGTGTGTGTGTGTGCATAAGAAACTCGATACTGTCAACTTGACAAATGCATGATAATCAAAGATTCTACATCATTAAAATTTTGGAAACTTCAAGTAAGATCACTTAACCATACCCATATCCCTCACCTTTTATACTTTGTTACTGCAACCCCCTTTATGTATACAGCACCAGCCATGCCTGAGACACATAGAAGTTGAAGCTCCTAAGTTTAAGACCACCAAGTATCAACCAACAACATGCATGTCCATATCAGGTGGATGGGTGTGTGTCACGTGTTAGATAGGGAGATACCACACTCGGTACAAATAAGTCGAATGAGATACAACAATTTCTCTGGAACTTGAGAAGTCATAAGATATAAACAACTAACGAAACAAGGAGGAAAAAACCACAAAATTATTCTCACTTCCTAACAAATTGTAGATACAATTTTTTTAGTAACAGGCCTATTTCTTTTTATTTCTTCCCATATTTCGTCCATCTCTTGCATTTAAAACGTTCTCTCGTACTATCTATGTGGTTGTTGCCAACTGTTGTAAAAGCTTAAGACGTTAGCTGCATGCACAAAAAGGCTTAACAAGCATCACCAAATGCCAAGAGCTGCACCAAATCATAATGCGAGTTTAGCAGGAAAATACAGTAAAAGAACAACGAAGGAGAATTTTGAGTTAAAACAGAAAGAGAAAACGAGGAAGGTAGCTAGGGTTTAGAGAGAGAGTGAGAGAAAGGACCGAATTGGAAGGAAGGAAAAGGAGGGGAATCAAGTTGAAGCCACATGTTCTTGCCCTTCCGGTGAGCAGCGACGATGAGCTTGCCGAGGACGGAAGCTTGGAAGTCGGAGCGAGAGACAGCGTCGATTACTTTGGAATCATCGGCGACAACGCACTTTGTTATCTTCTTGCCCACGCAGTTCTCCTCAACGGCTCTCCTCGCCGCCTCTACTTCTGGAAGCTCCGGCATTGCTCTCACGCCTCACCGTGTTTTCCCGCCTTCTTTTTGGGTCTCTTTCTTTTCTTCTCTTCTCTCCTCTCCTAAGTCCTCACTTGGGTGTTTTGCTTAGGTTTTGGACTCAAGTGCTTGTGCTTTAAAAATTAAGTGGGTTAGTTAAAATATTAAAAAGATAAATTTTTACTCAAAATTATATAAAATCATATTTTAAAATCATAAAAAAAATATTTTTACTTATTTTAATAAAAATATTTTTTTACTTTTCTAGTCAATATACATTAAGTGATAATTAATGTCCCAAAAGTATTGATTAAAAAAATAAAAAAAAATATATTAAAATATTTAAAAATTATTTTTTTATCATTTTAAAAAATATTTCTTAATTATGTAATTAATGTTTTTAAGATATTAGTTACAAAACTTAATTCTCTATTTTCATCTTCATGAGTTTTTTTCTTTCAAATTTTAAATAAAAATTAACGTATTCTCTCTCCACATTCACCCTTCTCTCACTTTCACTTTTTTTTTTCTTTTTCTTTTCCTTCTTTTTCACCCTCCTTGCCAACTCCATATATACTATCTTGATTCCTTCTTAACCAATTTTTCTAATTTTATTTGAATGTGAGATAAAAAAATCAATGGTTCAACAACTCTAATGTCATTTTTTTTTTCTCAGTTTCAGGATATGATAGAGGATATTCTTTGTGGTTTCTCTTTGCCTTGACATCTAAATAAGGCTTAGGCTCTATGGGTTCAGCAACTGCATTGAAAGAGTAAAACAAAAACAAAATTGTATCATATTGAAGGTTGAAGGTTATGTGAGTCACTAGCAAGAGCAGCTTAAAAAAAACCAACCACATAGAAAATAATAAATTGAGATGCTCCCTTTCAAAAGCTCCCTATTCTCTAAATTCAAGCAAACTCCGATACTTGAAAAATTGAAAACTTGAAATGAAATATAAAACATGTGAGTTTTTGCATGTAATAGTTGTACCTAAGGGTCATTGGAGCAGGTTCAATACTCACTTTAGGATATAATGAATCTTGGAGATTTGAGGGTGGTTAAGTGAATGACGTTGATGGAGCAGAAATTGTTTCATTAACAGTGCCACCAAAGGAAGCTCGACGAAGTATGGTTATGACTTACAAAAAACAGAAACGAAAATGGTAGCAGAACTCAAAGCCTCTAAGACAAGGGAGGATAAGATGCAGAAAAAGTTAGAGGAGAAAATATTTTTATTTGATTTAATCGTACCTCAATCTTTTTCATTTTTATATCAAAGCCTCCTATGTGATAAAAATAAAATAAATACTAACATTAAAAGAGAACAAATGAAAGTTAATTATATATGTGTGTTTTTATCTTTAAATTTACTTTCGTTTAACATGTTCCTTTATATTAGTTTGAGCAAAGATAAAGAAGTGAAAAAATGATTCATATCGATATTTTTTCTCTTTATTTTTTTAGAACACAGGTACATGAATTACTTATGTGTTATAAACATGATTTATCTTATGTAAACATGAAAAATCATTATGCAGGTTTTGATTATCACAATAAATCACAACCTTAGCATCAAGGTCTATGACTCTTCTTTGGGAATGCATACAACTTGAATGTTAGTTCATTTTCTTTGTCTATAAATCCTCTTTGTGAATACATACAATCTGAATGTTATAAAGATTTATATAAAATATACTGTTTTAATTTGACCATTTTTAAAGTTAATATATTTCTCCATTTTCCATATAAATATGCATACAAATACAAATATATTATAAGTCACTTACTTTTTGTTTGAAACTCTCTTATTTATATTTTTAGGATGTCGAATGTTTTCTTATTGTTCTTTTTTACCCATTTAAATAGGTTGTATAAAGTTTTGGACTTCTTTTGCTTATCTTCTATTCCTTTTTATTGTCTTTTATTTATTTTTGTGAGTATGTGAGATGTCTTTCTCAATCTACTTTTCCTCAGAATCTTTTTAAAAAACCATTTTATCATTTCAAAAACCAATTTATGAATCTCATCTCTCAATTGTGAGATATTATTTGGCAACTGTAACATGTTTTTTTAACTGCTATTCAATCTTCTTGAAACTTATTTTTGAAGATGCCTTCGAATTTAAATTACCGAATTCAAATACATATGTTATATTTTTATACAAGCTTATCTTTTTTTTTTATCCTTCCACACTAATCAATTAAAGGAAATTGTTGAAACATTCAAAATATTTGAGTTTCTTATGCATTTTTTCAGTCTACTTACAAAGACACGATATATTGTTAAGGAAGTAGAGAAAAACATTAATTTGCTACAACTAAGAATGTTTAGAGAAATGGTTTTGTAATATGTTTGCAGCTTTGATCTAATTTCTTTTCTCCCAAAGGATGGAGCATTGAAAGATTTGTTACCTTTAATTTCTTTTGAAGCTTTGTGGATATGAAAAGGCAAGTTGTGTAATTTACAAGGGACCAAGGCTTTATTAACCTTTTGTTACAACAACATTTAAAACTTATAATCTTTAATTTGATTGGATGTTGTGTTTATTATTTTGGACACTTTTCCATTTTAATTATTTTATATTTTATTAAAAACTAATGGTTAACTTGACATCATGAACAACATCAATGTTGTTGCTCTGATTTACTCCCTTTGTTACAAAATGATTACAATTTTAGTTTTTTTTTTAAATATCTCATGATTGATGTTCTCACCTTTCAATGAGATATTAAAGTATCTATTTCAATTTTATCTTCTAATAAATATTGTTATAATGATACACTTTTTTGTTTTAATTTTATTGTAAAATAACAATATTAATTAATGAGACAAACAATATTGGTTATTTAGTGGCTTGTTGTGCCATAAAAAAAATTGACAAGACAATCCCATGTTATTATTTTTTGGATAAATTATATTTTTAATTCTTTTTTTTTTCAAAATAATCAATGACATTAGACAAGTTGACAAACGATTAAAAATATATGTGGGCATTCCATTAGAGTTATTGATGGTGTGACAAGTCAATAAAATTGACAATATCATGATTTACATCATAAATCAATATTGATACTTGACTGCAAATATTAAATAAAAAAAATAACAAATGAGTATAAGGTACAATCACGAAACACTCCGAAGTTTGAGTGAATGAAAAAAATGTTCAATTTATGTGTGGTAAAAAAAATAATTTTTTAAGGTTACACAATAAAAAGGATTATTGAATAATGTTGTAAGTGAAGAAAAAAAACTCAAGAACACACGAAAGTGAAAATCTCATTAGAGTATCAACATAAACAAACATTAAAATAATTCATGTAGTAACCTAATAACTTATTTGTACACATGTTTTCAATATGTATACCAAATTCATTGTCAAGAAAAATCCAATAATAATAAAAATTTTCAAATACATTTTATATCTTATTTGTTGAACTGAAATGCACCTCCAATTCCTCTTGTAGGCTTAATATAAAGTTGACAAATACTGTATGAAAAGCAATTTTCATAATATACAAAACAAAAGATAAATCACTTGTATAATTTTTGTTTTTTAGGTGTAATTTGTGATGTTTTCTAATTAAAATTAAAATTTTGCTTTAGTATTCTATGCAATTCTTAAAGGCAAATTTTAGAGTGCATTAGCAAATAAGTGCTACCACCTTCATCTTTTACTCTTCACCTTGAATTTTCCTTACCCTCACAACTAAGTCCCAAAATGTAACATCCGCAATTTTATTAAGCTAGAAATTTCACTAGTTAGAATTAATTAACAACACTCTTTGTTTATTATTCATTTGTCAAGTGATTAATTATTTAATTAGAAATAAATGTAAATTATGCCCAGAAAAATAAAATTTATATAATACAATGTTAAATAATGTCACATAAAAATTAAGAAGAAGAAAAATTTGGTGTTTACAAATTAATTAGAATTAAATTGTTAATGTTGACTTCTATCATCTCATTAATGGTAAAATGATAATTAATATTTTCTAGAGATATTAATTAAATTAATTTGACCAAATTTAATTTAAATTTAACCAATTAACAACTTACTTAGAGAGTCTAGAAACTATAGAAATTATATTAATTAAACTAACCTATGCCTAATCCTAATTAGAGGGTCAATTAAAGGAGTCAAAGTTTGGTTCAAAGAGCAATTCACCTAACCTATGACCCTTTATAAGGGAATTTTCAAATTATTGGTCCCCTACCCTACACTCAATGCCACCAGCCTCATTTCCTCTATTGCCAAGTTCAAAAATTTGTTGTTATCTTTCTCAACAGAAAACACACCCCTCTCACTTTCCCTATCTCATGTCCTAGCCTCCTACCTCTTCTCCTTAGTTCCCCTCTTCTTTTTCTACCTTGAACGCCCCACTGTTCCAGCTACAAGGAGTTGTTGGAAGCTGCCAAGGAACATACCAAACTTCCTCTTCTGCTACAGTATTTTTGTCAAGGACGAGTCTTTCTCACTCTCTTTTGCTAACCTCTTTGAATGAAATTTTTCTGATTGCAAAAATTGTTTCAAACAGTTTATATGTTGGTTATTTGGTGCACCTTGTTCTACTCATTTCCGTGCAGTTTTATTTATGTTTATTGTTTCTATTTGTTGAGGATGATTGTATATTATTTGGCTGTGATTTATAGCTCATTATGTTTTGGTCTGAAAGGCTTAAAATGGCCTTACATATATTTGTTTGTAGCTGGAACCTCTCTGATTAAAAATCGAAAAACAAAGGCTTAGTGGAGTAAATAAAAATTGCATTTTCACTTGGGAGAGAGCTGGACAAATTTTTGCTATGGATAGTAGTATATTAGGTGTATTTTATAAGGTTAACTTGTATTAAAATGAGTAATTAAGCATAGGGTAAAAATTGGACAGAATTAATAACTTAATCACTTACTTGACGTAAAAAATGTGCCATTGGAATAGTAAATTCGTTTAAATTAGTGTTACTAAGACAGTAGATTAAATGATCCAAGATTGATAAAAACGAGTCCTAATATGTGTGATTAGTAATTGGGTAAAATTTGGAGATGTTTAAAACAAGTAATGTTAAGTTATGATAATGTTTTGTATGGTGCTTTTACTGAAAACGAGATTCTATTTCTAGCAGCAACAAAATTTTTATTGTATTGTGATTATGTTTTAACGTCAATTTTTTTTTTAAAATGTTCAGAGATAATAGGAAATTAATGTAGTATGTTTTTGACTAATAAAAATAAATTTATTGTTTTAAAACCGAATTGAATTCCTCTATTTTTTTTTAGAATTCACAACTGGAACAATTAATTATTTAAGACCGACTTTATTAATTATTATAGTTTAGGATGAATATTTTCTACAGATAATTAATTTAGAAGTACAAAAAATCAATTAACAAAGGAGTAACATAGTTTTTGCGAAACAAAATCCTCTATTTTTAAATTATATACGTACTGGAATAAGAAATTAAAAATTGCACCTGTTGGTAGTTATCTTTTTTAAGAAGTTAACTTATTTTGATAGAAAAGTAAATTATTTAAATAATGAATTTTTTTTTATTCAATTTGAATTTAAAATGAAAAAAAATAGATTTTTTTGTGAAATGATATGACATGTAAAAAACGTGTAGTGATAAATTTTAAAAAAAGCTAAAAATATGACATAATGATAATGTAAAAATAAAATGATGGTTGATTTTAGTCCTTATAAATATAATAGACCTTCTTATAAAAATTTAGCACGTTAGAACTTTGATTGAATTAATTATAAATATTTTTTTTATGTATATGTGTGTTTATGCAAAAATTTAATTTGAGTTATAAAAATGAGTTTATAATTATTAAAATGCAAACAGAAAGGAATAATTAAGTAATAATGACTTAATTATGTTTATTGGGAAGAGCTAGAAATGTTAATGGTATTATCTTAAAATAATATAAATAATGAGATATTAGTCGTTGTCTCTAAAAATAGAGACGACTGGTATATTATTATTTTGTAAGTCGAATGGACAAAGTGATATCGATGAATGAACCTATGAACGTGGCAACAAGAATTGATGGGCGATGAGTCTCATGTGTTGTGAATTAATATAAGGCTGAAGAATTTGTGGTCTTAGGACTTGGGGCTTGATGCTTAAACCAAAGAAATGCTAGAGGTTTGAGAGCCTAAGATTATAATGTTGTGTACGAGACAGAATGACCCTGTTATATGATAGTTGATGAATGAGTAATACTAACTCTGTGAAAGTTGTTGTGTTGATACCAATAATTAATTCAAGACTCAATCACCATAATAAAGAAGGTAGTTATCGATTTGTATCCAAGAGATTGTATGAGAGAAAATTAAGAATGAAGATTGTGTAGGTTGACTATAATATGGTACTTGAAAAATGTTCGTAGGCTCACGAAGTCCTAGGGGGTAATGTGAGATGTTAAGTTGTGACAATTCTAAAGGTTGAGAGACTCATGTGACCGATTTAATATTCCCGACAGATACGGAGCATTAGCATGGTTGGTCGAGAGTATTTTAATTCGAGTATTAGACAGAATATGTCCTCATAATTATCACCCAAAACAAACTAATGATTATGAGTAAATGCAATATAAGTCTTTTGTGACTTAGAGGGTCAAGAGGCATTGATGACCCAATTTCAAAACTAGTGGACTAATTAGGATGTTAGGACAAGGAATGAGGTATGAGAGTGAAGTGATAGGACTTAGCTTTAATAATACATGTACGAGTGAGCGCATATATTTATGTGTGTTTGCATGACTCTATAGTGGATGGATGATTCATTCCTTACATCTTTTTTATTTTACATCAAGATGGAAAAGTTCTACCTGTAATAAAAAATATGCCTCATTTAGTGTGATATACATGACTTATTTTTTAGTTAATAAATAAATAAATTAAGGGAAATTTTGAGGTGGTTACCAATTTAATGAAAGTTAGTTACTGATGGTTATTATAACCAATTTGATGGAAGATGGTAACTGATTGTTATTATAACCTCTTGGTCCTATTCTTAACAGTAAATAGGGGCTCTATTTCACATACATCATCGTGAAAGTTCTGAAATAGAGGAAAAAGGAAAGCTAAATGAATAGAAATCAAAGGTTCAAGAAGGATATCAAATCTTCTTGTCTCTTATCATAGACATGATCATGGACAAAAGTATGTACTTGAACTTTGTCACATAATACATATGATAATCATCAAATTCAAAGATCCTTATTATACGAATTATAGTTTACATGTGGTATCAGAGCATGGTTGTGAAATTAATGACTTTCCATGAATAATGATTATTCTCATATTTATGTAAAATATATACTGTGAAATTGGGAATACAAATATGAATTGATTTAATCAAATCATGCTTCCGCTGTAATATGTTAGTGTCAGTGTATTATTGAATAACATTACATTACAAAAATCGTGATGCGTATATTTGATTAAAATGTATATAATTAAATCAATTGAATGCAACTGCTAGCCCACTCGTGATAGCATGACAGAAAGAAAATATTTTAGCATTTGATTATGCCTTTACATAAAAAATTGATTTTGTTTGGTGTGTACCACTATATGTATAATTTTTGGTTTAGAATATAATTATGACTAGCTTTATGATATAT
>JAMLFT010005927.1:0-16835 GCA_026544285.1 Pachyrhizus erosus
AAAGTAATTAAGAAAAGAATGTATAGGAATTTTTCCAAAATTTTTAGAAGTAAAAACAAATTTATAAAAAATAAAAACAGAAAAATAGAATAAACAAATAATAAAATAAAAGAAAAAGAAAAGAGAAAAAGAAGAAAAGAAAGAAGAAAAGGAAAAGGGCGTAGGGAGGGCTCAAACCTTAGACCACGAGGAGAGAGAAGGGGACGTACCCCACTGCCAACTGAGCTACCTCACATGGGTAGCATTTTTAACAATTAAAACCTATATAAGGTATAAGACACGTGATTTATAGAAAAATAAAAATGGATTGAGAAAAGGGGTTGGTTGGGATTCGAACCCGTTCTCTTTAGGCGCTTAGGAATTTAGAAGAGTGTTGTTTGTCATTTAGACTGCTAGGTCCATTGCTATTAACTTATCGAATTAAAATAACATTATCTCTTCCTTTCTGAGTCATCTTCTTCAACCTTCTGCAAATCGTCATTGACGGACTTCGAGAAACTCTAAAACTCGCCGCCATAGCTCAACTTATACACACCGTGACTCAGCAAACCTATCCCAAGCCTAAAATGAATAAAATAACCACCATAGGTGGTGGAGAAAGGCTATAAAATGCCATGAACAAAAGCTTAAAATCCAAAAAAATACAAAGAAAAGTTTATACTCGAATTTGCTCTCTAACCCACCAAAATCCTTCAAATCACTCTCATTAGCTTCATACATCACCCAGAAATAAGTTGGGAAGAAGAAATTGAAGAAATGAGCTAAGAAACGCAAATTAGTAGAGAATCCTGAGCCTCCATTGAAGGAAATTCAAAGTTTTAAATTAAGGTAGAAGGAGTCTTCTTTTCTTCTATTTTAGATTACAGAACTATTCTATATTGTGTGTATTTTATTTCTACACAATTACACACTCTGAAACTCCATGAATCTCTAAAATTTAAGGAAAAATTCTCTTTTTCAAGAGAAAGAAAAATCACTTTTAATTGACCATCAAAGAGCCTTTGAGTTCGAATTTAAACTCATAATAGGTTCGCCTCAAGTCAGGAAATAATTCTGTAAGGTTAATTGGACCCAAATTGGTCCAGAACAAAAAGCCCCAAATTTAAATTTCTCTGGTTCGAAATCCCTTCCCAAATGTTGAAGACGACCAAATTACCAAAATGCCCATCCCTTTAAAATTTTCTTTTTATTTTATTTTAAATCTGTTTTGAGTGATTTAGGCTTCAAATGACCTCCAAAAATTTTGAAATTTTTACATAAGACTGTGTAAATAGGGAGGAACATGCTAGAAGAATTATTTGGAAAATTTTGGTTAAAATAAAAATTATTTTTATAAAATTCCAAAAATACCCCTACTTGAAAAATAATTATTTTCTTGGCTCAATCAAAGAGAAAAATCTTAAGAAAAACCTCAAAACTCTTTATCACATTGCCTAAGATATATAATAATTTCTTTAACTTATAAAATCATTAAAAATAAAATTATAAAATGAAAATGACCATTTTGCCCTTGATTTTTAAATTATTTAAAATTTTCACCAGAAATTCAATTTTTGGTCCAGAAAAGAATTCATTGTTAGGAAATACCAAAGATGTTATTTCCTAAGAAGTTTCAAAATGAAATTTTAAGAAATAAGGTTGAAATAACATTTTTGCAAATTTTCCAAAAATACCCTTAAAAATTCCAATTAATGAAATATCCCATTTTTGCAAAAAGGAAAATAGATTTTCGTATACCCTTATGCTTAATTATATTAATTGATTCATAATTTTTTTTCTAAAACACCCTATTTAAACTCTTGACCATTCTAAAGTTTAGATACTTAGATGTTTACCTCAAAAGGATAAATATTTTTAAAAAAATTATTTAAATCCAAGGTTGTAAAGTAAAAGCAATTTTTGGCATAAAACTCCAGTAAATATATTGATGATAAAATAAATAATCATTGAACACTTTTTGGTATTAACTAAATGAAAAGACACATTTATTATCCTAGCAAATCAGGAGATGAATAGATCGATAAGTCTTCATAAATCAAAAAGATCTCCTTCAGCCTAGAAACAGATCTATTAATGGCCAAATAAAAAGCAAGAATCTTCGGATTGGAAGATTCTAGGGATTTAGTACCTAAAAGACTTGATCGGGTGAAGTAAGCGCAAATAAATAGATCGAGAGTGAGATTAAAGAATGGAGAAATGCAATGGGTTGACTATAAAAGGTACCTAAGGAATGTATGCAGGTTGTGGAAGTACTTGGGGGTGTTTAAGCACCAAGTTTGTGAATTGTCCAAATTAAGGAATCACAATGATGGCTTGGTAACTCTGACAAAGTAGAGCATTACCAAAGTTAGTAGAGAGTATCTAAGTCATGTACTAGCTTGAGATATGTACTTTTGATTGTTACCCAAAAGTATTGCAACTTATGGATTTGACATTACGATTGCATAAGTCCTCTGGTAAAAGGAGTAAAAGAGGCAACAAAGGATCCATATATTCGTTAGTAATTTGTCTAGGGTACGAAACAGTGAGATTAAAGATATATATATGTATGATCAAGTACACCAGTATTATATAATTAATTTAGAATTGAAGATTCACTCCTACACTAACCATTTTAGGAAAAGATGTTTGAGGGATTTCACCCACTATTCCATTTATCAATAACTCCCTTGTGTGGATAATGGATGAGGGATCCATTGTATCAATTGTATACCTATACTGGATATGTTCGTTTTACTTTCTTTCATGCAGCTCCGTTAGCCCTCATTTTCTATGGACAGATAGATCTCCCGATCGTGTTGACATAGGTGGAATCGCCACGAGTGTCCGAATCATCTCCTGGTTTTCCATCTCATCCTAGGAGGAGACGTCCTTGTACCTTTTCCTCAGGCCATGCTAGGCATAGGATAGCCAGATCTGCTCCCAGAATTGACATATCTGAGGAAGAAGATCCATCCGAAGATTCGGGAGATGATGTTTAAAATTTTTTTTTTATAATATTAACAATGTATCTCTATAAAATTTTACTTAGTACAACAAAGTAGCTCCTATGTACGTATGTTTAATTAATGAAAAAGTAGTCGTTACAAAAATAAAGATAAAAGTATGTATTCCAAGATTTACAAGAATCAAGTTTAACTTTCTGATATACTATAAACATAATTTTAAGATTTAATATAACATTCATGATAATTTATTTAAAACTATATTTTGTAATAAGTTTTTTGAATAAGACATAAATTTAACTATCAATAAATATATATAAGTTTAAGTTTGCCTCTTTATGTAGGTTAATATGCTACACATTTTAAAAGATAAATAAATATAAGAATTTAATATATTATAACAAATTTAAAATAATAATAATAATAATAACAAATGTTTATTTAAGCAAGTTGACTTATTAGGTTTAAAAGGTTTTTTATATGGCCTAAAGTTTGTTTTTTTTAACTAAATACATTTTAATAAAAGTTTTAGTTTGGTTTGTTTTCTAGAAAAAACTTGATTTAACTTAACTATCACGTATGTTAGGCCATATGTCTTAGTTGAATGACCTTATTTATTTCTATTGTTAACTACGGATAAAAATATAATTAAAAGAAAATACTTTATTAAAAGTGATTAGATAAATTATCAAACAAAGATTAATTATAGATAAAATTGATAAATATTTTATATATTTAAGAAAGATACTACTTCCTCTAATTTTAAACATAAACAATAATTTTTAAAATTTTTTAAATATAAATAAATTTAAACTTATTTCATTTTATTTAATAAGATTATATTAAAAATATTCTTTATTTTAATAAAAAATTTATTTATATTTTTTTATACTTGAGATTGTGTTTCAATAAAAATATTTTTAAAAAACATTTATTTTTCAATCATGACACAATTTAATGAAGTTAATTAATTTTTTTAATAAATTTAAAATTATTTTTTCTCATAATAAAAATAGGAGAAAATGTCAAGTATAATTATTTCCATCTTTAAACTCGTAATGGTAAGAATTAAAATGGCATAGAAGGAGATTTTTATAATTTTAGAAAATGAGTTGAATTAACTAAAATTGAAGAGAGAGTTATGGAATGTTAGAAGAATGAAATGAAATGATGAGTGGCTTATAAATTTAAATGATGA
Source organism: Pachyrhizus erosus (assembly GCA_026544285.1). Lineage (NCBI taxonomy): Eukaryota > Viridiplantae > Streptophyta > Magnoliopsida > Fabales > Fabaceae > Pachyrhizus > Pachyrhizus erosus. Next base: position 4,144 of record JAMLFT010005927.1, read on the forward strand.
GTGGCTGGATTGTAGAGGAAGAGAGAAAGAAGAGAGGGAGAAGAAGAAGAAGGAGGAGGAAGAGGAGGGTTTGGACTTGGGAGTAATGGCCAGAGGGGATAGAGCAGAGACAGAGAGTGGCGCATCCTTACCGTCAGTGGGTACGGACGCCAAGCACCGTAGAGTGACGTATTTCTACGAGCCGTGCATCGGCGACTACTACTACGGCCAAGGCCACCCAATGAAGCCGCACCGCATTCGCATGGCTCACAACCTCATCGTGCACTACGGCCTCCATCGCCGCATGCAGGTCAATCGCCCCTTCCCCGCCGCCGCGGCCGACATCGGCCGCTTCCACTCCGACGACTACGTCGACTTCCTCTCCACTGTCTCGCCGCAAATCCTCTCCGAGAATTCCCATTCCCACTACCGCCAGCTCAAGCGCTTCAACGTCGGCGAGGACTGCCCCGTCTTCGACGGCCTCTTCGACTTCTGCCGTGCCTCCGCCGGCGGCTCCATCGGCGCCGCCGTACGCCTCAACCGCGCCGACGCCGACATCGCCATCAACTGGGCCGGCGGCCTGCACCACGCCAAGAAGGCCGAGGCCTCCGGCTTTTGCTACGTCAACGACATTGTTCTTGGCATTCTTGAACTTCTCAAAGTTCATAGGGTACTTTCCTATCCTGTTTTCTTCGCCAGCCTGCCCAATTATATGATGGGTTCGGATTTCATTTAGAACCTGAACTAATCCAACCCATGAACACCGCTAATTCCGAAAGAAAAACATTTTTAGTATATATATGTTTGTTTTCACTTTACATTTTTGGTTGCATGTTGAGGGATTGCATCTGGTCCTAGATTGATTCTGAATTGCAGTAACTTTTAGAAGCATTTGCATTTGATAAACAATTTTATATCGAGTTTTATTCCTAACTTGTTTTTATAATAAAAATATCTATACATAAATCAAGTCACTTAACCTAAATCAATTTTGCCAATGTCCGTTCAAACAAATACTAAAATCACATCACTCTTAGTAAATGTAGGGACTAAAACTGAATTCCAGATATTTTAAGGGACTAAACATATTTTATTACTTGTACAAAAACTGCTTCTCTGATACTTGTAATATAAGTGTCTGTTTTGTTAATTTTTTTAAAATCATTTTTTTTTGTTCCTTTTCTAATTAAATTGTTCACACTGTGTTATCTTCTTTGGTGATGGCCAGCGTGTGCTGTATATTGATATTGATGTTCACCATGGAGATGGCGTTGAGGAGGCATTTTACACTACTGATAGGGTGATGACAGTGTCATTTCACAAGTTCGGGGATTTTTTCCCAGGAACTGGGCACATTAAAGACACTGGGATGGGTGCCGGAAAGAATTATTCTCTAAATGTCCCACTCAATGATGGATTGGATGATGAGACTTTCCGTGGTCTGTTTCGCCCCATTATTCAAAAAGTCATGGATGTTTATCAACCGGATGCAGTTGTTCTTCAATGTGGAGCTGACTCGTTGACTGGCGACCGGTTGGGTTGCTTCAACTTGACTGTGAAGGGTCATGCTGATTGCCTTCGTTTCCTTAGATCATTCAATGTTCCTCTAATGGTCTTGGGTGGGGGAGGATATACAGTTCGGAATGTTGCTCGTTGTTGGTGTTATGAGGTCCTTTTTTACCTACTTCAGCGGGAATGTAAATGTATTTTGGTTATGGCCTAATAATGTTACTTATTGATTACTATTTTGCATTTTCTTTGTTTTAGACTGCAGTGGCAGTGGGAGTGGAGCCTAGTCCTAAGTTGCCCTACAATGAATATTATGAATATTTTGGCCCGGATTATAATCTTCATGTTGAGCCATCCAACATGGAAAACCTAAACACACCCAGGGATCTGGAAAAAATTCGGTGAGTTTACATTAACTGCCTTTTCTGTTGCATCACAATTGATGATTTTGATTTCAATTCTTTTTTCATCATGATTGAGGAAGAAATACTGGCCATGAATAATTAATTAATACTTGTGAGTCTAATTAGTCAGATGCACTATATTTTTCTGTAGCTATGTCACGTGCTTTATGCAAATATGATACTTTGACATTTTAGAATCTTCTAAATAATTGCATTTGCCTGAATAACTATAATTTAGACTTGGAAGATGGCTCTTCCTGTTGTTGAGTTGTGTTGAAGACATGTTGTATTGTTCTGGACATCAGACATATAAAGCCACCATAACAAGTTGTCTCTCCTATGTGTCAGAGGCCAGGGGGCTGGGACTGAACATTAGCAGGATTAGAGCTTCCAATTTCTCATACTCTCATGCATATAATGCCCATATAAGTCTCTCTCTGTGTGTTTGTGTTGGGGGGTTGGTTTACCCTGAGAAGAGGTTACGACTTACAACTCACAATTTAATTATGATCTATAACCAAATGCCTTTTCATGTCTACCAGCAGACCTGACAGGGAGCTTTCCAACTTCAGATTAGAATATATATGCAAAGTATATTATAGAAGTAGTTCACTGCCACTTGAGCAATAGGCAAGTTGATAACCTGCCTTCCTGTCGTTGGTTGGGGAGCCAGCTCCAAATCCCCCTACCTAGCTAGTAAACCGTATCAACCTAGAGATAAAAAATGAGGAATTCTATTCTATCATGTTTAACTATTAGCTTGGTATGTGTGGTAAAATGTTTATGAGAGATTTTCTGTTCTTTCCCATCTAGCCATGTGTTACTCAAACATCTAGTGATAATTGCTAGGATTTTCTTGAAGCTAAATTTGATCAAAATGGATTCTTTTAATTGATTTTCCAGGAATGCATTACTGGAACAACTTTCCAGGCTTCCCCATGCACCCAGTGTACCTTTTCAAACAACACCGACTGTCATACAAGTTCCAGAAGAGGTTGTTACTCTAACTAGTTGCACATATTGTCACTCTTCCATTTTCTTCTTTTTGTTTGATTTTTTCAGTAAATGGTTACAGGAAGAGGAGGAGATGGATGTAAGACCAAAACGTCGTATATGGAGTGGTGAATTTGATTTTGATCACGATGATGACATGGCTAGTTCAAAGAACTCTGTTTTAACTGCCCAAACGAGGTAAGGGTTGTATATTGTTTTAAAGTGAAAAGTAGATCCATTTGGTTTATCATTCTTTATAGTGTAAGGGTAGTTATATTGTGGTTTGTGAGTCTATATATCCTTAATGCTCTATGTAGCCTAGAAGCTTCAGCCTCTCTTTAGATTGAAGTTTTGGCTAGATTCTGCAGTGCGTTCAAGCTCCAGCCTCACTTTCACAACTCTTGTTACATTGCATGAGTATTTACGAATAAACGTATAATGTGATGATAATAACAACAATAATAATATCCTATTAGGTAAGGTTGACTAGATGAATCATAGGACATCATATACTTGGTTAAAAACCAAATTTTCAGGGATATTCACTACGAAATTTCTTTTAATTTCTTTTAATGTCCGTTTTTGGTCTTCCTCTATCCTTTTTTTATAGGGCTAAAAAGCATGTGATCTACTCTCTTCACACTCATAACTCTAGTGACTTCTTTGCATGTGTCCAAACCACTTTAATTGATTCTGCCATTTTTTCTTTAATAGGTGCCATACCAATATTTTCTTGTATACAATCATTTTGTATATTGTTTTTTCTTGTGTGACTATATCTATCTTAACATTTTCATTTTTGTTATTACCACGTTTTTTTTTCTCTTGTTGCTTCTTTAAAAAGTCCAACATTCACTGAGTATTGTTAGTCATATAGCAATATGATAAAACTTCCTTTTGGGCTTAATAGGTACTTTGCAGTTATAAATAATCCCCAATCTCTTTCTCTATTTTAATCATCCAACTTGTATTCTATGTGACATCTTTATTAATTTCTCCATCATTTTGTAATTATTGTTACCTGATACTTAAACATAAAATCCTTAGGTATGTTATCTTCAATTTTTACATCCAAGTGATTTTCTTCTTATTTTTTTTGCTTAAATTACAATGCATATGCTCTCTTTTACTCTTAAACAAAAACCCTTTTGATCCAAATATCGATCTCCAATGTTCAAGTTGAGAGTTAAATCTTCCCTTGATTTCTCAACCAAAGCTATGTCATCCACAAAAAACATGCTTTTAAGGATATATTTTTTTGTATGTCTTTGGTAGGCTAGATTAAACAAGAGCTCAAGGTTGAACCTTGAGGTAAACACATCCAAGGCTAGATAAAACAGGGATTCATGGTTGAGCATTGATGTAAACTTATCCATATAGGGAAGTCCTTAGTCTTGCCTCTAGGAGTTCTCACATTAGAATTTATTTGATCATATATATCTTATATAGCTTGGATAGAAGTCACGCAGACTTTCTTTTCCAAATTCTTCCACAATACTTCACTTGAAACCAATCTTATGTTTTTTCAAGCCAATAAAAATATATGTAAGTCTTTTTCTTTACTTTGGTACCTTTTTGTCAATTTCTGTAAAAGATAAATTAGCGTCTGTTATAGCCTTTCCTGGCATAAATCCGAACTGATTCATTGCAATATTAGTTTCTTTGTAGTGTGACTCAGATTAGTTTACACAATTTTGAATATCTCTTTTATTCTTATATATAGGAACCAAAGTGTTTTTTCTCCATTCATCTGACTTTTGTTTTAGATATCAAAATCTCATTAAATAATTTAGTAAGCCAAATAATACCCTGTTCTCTCACATATTTTCAAACTTCAATAGGAATACTGATTAGACCAACAATTTTATCATTACCTATCCTTTTAAGGACTTCTCTTACCTCTTGAATTTACAGCCCTTCCATTGTTCTCCTTTTGAAATTTTGATCTATAACCACTACTTTTCTTTCTTCATCTTTACTATTCTTATTTGGTCTGGTTCTATTAATTTCCTTTCTCTATGTTTGTCACACTTGTATATCTTAAGTTCATCATTCTTTGTCCCAAAATCTCAGTAAAACACTTCGAAAACTTTGTATCGTGTCTTACAACTTTCCTCGTCTCATTTCTAGCTTTTCAATACCTTGCCAATTTGTCAACATTATTGAGTGCGAGTAAGGCCTTAATCAAGCACTCCGAGATTAATTTCTTTACCTACATCCATCTAAAAAATTGTGAGGACTTTTGCTCATTTAAACTATCTATGATTGCCAATGTAGATGTTCTAGCTTATTTAACACTTACTCAACCCATATAACGCCTTACTTCTAAGTATCGATCTAATATTAGTACACATAATCTGTCGTGAGTGATTCATGTTTGACATCTCAAGGGGTTTCAATTTTTCTTTTTTAAAGTCAACAAGTTTCATGTTTGAAAATCTAACACAATTCCCCTTTTACCTGAGCTTGGAACCAACTACTAAACCATAGACGGAGTGAGTAACTTTTCATTTTAAAAAATCTTATTTTTTATGATTAAAGAATCAAGGGTGAATTGTTCTCCTATTTTTCTTCTGTTGCCTCCCTGTTGCTCTGCTATCTTTCTAGGTCTTCCTGTGAGTTGACTTACCGTGCTTGCTTATAATCTTAAATTAACCTTATCCAACACGGCTCTAAGCGAAAACAGAATATGATTGAGTTTGTTTTATATTGCATTGGTCCAATCTTTAAATTTTCAAGTCCCTTCAACAGTTCAACCTTGGAAGCTTGAAAAGTTATGAATGAAGCAAAAACTAAAATAAACTCTTTTTTTTCTTCTTTTTTATTGGTAAGAGTTCTTTGTTGTATGAAAGTTAATATGACAAAAGAGGGAGAAATAGAAGATAGAAGGGTATTTTGATAATTTATGTTAACTATTGTTCGATAAAATTTTAATTTAATAAAAAATATAATAATGCAATAAAAAAGGGTATAAAATGCTTAATTACATAAATCAGACTGAGAGTACATAAAGGCTAATAAATTAGGGTGTCAGTTTATTTAACTCAGTTTTAAGCTCATTGTTTATTCGAAATTAAGAGAATATCTTGTTCAATAGGTAATGTGATCATTAGCAAATGAATGTGATTACATTTGGTTCGTTTTATCAAAAGCTAAGAATTATGCACTATATATGCAGCAGGTCTGTTGCAGATGACATGGACGAAGATAAAGATTAAAGCAGGAGTGCATCCGTCATCTTAATAATGATAGAATAGAGCAAATACTAGATTTAGCATGTTACAAATTAGTGGGAAGCTCATTGCAGTTTGAAATATCTAATATGACATATTTTCTCTAGACTTGATAGATTTCACAGTTTAAAATATTTTGATGTATAAAGTAGCAAGCAGTGTTGCCAAATGGCGGGCTGGGGGATGGTGACCTTGTAATGGCAGGTTTTCTACTTTCTAGAACACACCAACCCCTGAAAATTACATTGTCTTGCTTGCTTGCTTTGGTGGAGAGCATTTTAAATTTCAAATGAAAATATATATACACAATTACCATTTCACCCTTGTGGGTTATTTCATTTTTTAACAAATTAACTTTTTAATAGGTTTTTTTTTTTCTTCCTAAAAGTGAATAATTATCAAAAGCAGATTTTTAGTATAAAAAATATTTTGAATTACCTAATCTCCTAAAGGCTTGTAATTTTACATAGCCAAATGTCCGAAACTTATTCAAGTTTGATATTAATTATCAGAGTTTAAGAATTTATTGTAGAGTGATCACCACCTGAGTTCTTGCATTTATATGATGCTTTCACATTAGTCCTTGATTGAAAGGATAAAAAGTCTTTGAAAGTGTATTCTGTTACTCGTTAGTTTGAAATTAGATGCTTGTTATCTTCATACTCATACTTGAAGAAGTCAACAAACCCCTTTTCTGGCACTTAACATGTTTACTGGAAAAACTCATGTAAAATTTCTCTTGGTCCTTCGTACATATTTGGTTTCTGTTAGCATATTCATTGCCTGTTTTTTTGGATTGATCTTTGCTTAAAAGCTTATTTTGATTATTTAATTAGCAACATATACTATCTGTCTTTTTTCTTATGGTCTAATCAGTTAGAAAAAAAAAAAAAAGTTTTGCTAAAACAGAATTGTTTCTCATTCCAAGAAAAAAATGAAAAAGTAAAGCCATAGCAAATCTAATGCTTAATTACTTGGCTCTTTCTTGATTTGCTTGCTGGTATCTATTCTTTAATTGTTTTCACTGTCTAAATGAATATGAATGCCTATGATTACATCATATTTCATAAATACTTGCAAGTAAAACAAGATTGAATGTATCGTTTTCTTCTTCCTGACTCTTAAAAAGAATGTTAGTGCCTGTATATATAAAAAAGAATGTTGGTAACATGTAATAATATTATTTTCAACACATTTTTTATTAATGGATGGAATTTGTTGAAATTTATAAAATCATATGTAAGGCTAGTTAAATTGAAAATTAGACACATGATTTAATGAATATTAATAAATTTCAATGAACGATAAGATTATGCTAAAATTAACTATACTAAAAAAGTGTGTTCTTAATATTTTTGTTCATATGTTTGGCGTCGGGTGTTTTATTCTACTCATTCTATGGACTTTATAAAAATATATGTAAGGCAACAGTAGAGAATAATGCTATTTTGATTTTTAAATTGATAATTTTGTTTTCCTTTTACAAACTTTCATCTCCTCCCCCCACTAGAAAGTGAATGTAAACTAGAATTAAATGAGTTAATCTTGTTGCAGTCAAAAAAATAAAAAATAAAAAACAGAAGTGGGTAGTGAGGGGTGATTCAGTCTCTGGGCCTTTCTAGGGATAAGTTGTATTGGGCTTGAGGGGGCTATTTATTTTACATATAACTTTTTTTAAGAAAAGTGTTATTTTTAGGTCAAATTTTTAATTAATAATACTTTTATATTTGGTCACTTTAGTGAAAACAATAGGTTATTTGGTGACGATATGATAGGATAATTCTATTCTAATTAGGTGTATTGTGTATTAACTATTAATAAGATATGATTACTTTATTTTATTGTCAATTATATCTTATTGGTTCAATGTATTGAATTAGGAAATTCCTCTCCCTATATATAATAATATGTAGTATATAACAAATAAAATAATATATATTAATTTTACATATAACTATATATATTATATACGTTTTATATTTTCCATATAATTTATTATATATTTATAATAATTTTGACATGTAAATTTTAAATATATTGTTAATTAAAATATTACAAATTATATAAATATTATTCAAATGTTTTTTTAGTTTATAAAAATAATATTAAGATAGTAAAAAATATATAAATATTATATCTAATAAAAAATTATATCAATTATTTAAGACATGTTATAATAATATTATAATTTATTATAAAATATTTAGTGAAATGTGTCATTTATCCTTTAGTTAAATTGTATATAAATTTTATAATTTAGAAAATAAAATAATGTCCAAAAATTCAAGAAGGAATATTAAAGATAATTTTTATAATTTAAAAAAGAAATAGTTTTAAAAGTTAAAAAATATACTAGAAATTAATTTAAAAATATTATGTGATTATAATAAAATGATAATATTCTCTCCTCTCTCTTTCCACTTACACACACAAACAATATATATATATAAAGTTCTACAAAAGTAATTTTAAAATATTTATTTCTCATTTTTATCGTTAATTTTTTTAGAATCTAAGTTTAAGATTAATTATTCATTTAAATAATTAAATTTTTAAAAAATAATTTATAAAGATGAGAAATAAACACTTTAAAATTATTTTTGATATAATTTGATCTCTCCTTTATATACGTGTATCCACATATATAAATTATCTAATAAATTATCTAATGCACATTAGTCATTAGATAGTATAAGAGGTTATCATGCTTTTATCCTATCTTATTTTTATATCATATTTTATATTATCTTAATCACAAAATGAATTCTTAAATATTATTTTTTAATTTAATATTTATTACACCAATATTGTGCTCACCCGTTTGTTCAATAAATAAAAAGATGCAAAGTATTTTGAGTTTTTTTTTTCTCCTTTTTACCATAAGAGAATAGGTATAAAGGGTATCGTAAGAAACATTGAATGTATAAAATGTTTTAAAAATAATCTTCTATTCAATAATGTTATTTTCATTGGTAAATTTAGATAAAACATTTTATCTTCATCCTCAGTCTTGCCAACTAACCTTAGCTTTGTCCATCTAGACAAAGCTCATTGTATTCTTAATAGTCTTGGTTTTATTAGCCATGCAACCCACCATGTTCATTGTCCGAAGTTTTGAATGCCTCAACTATTCCAACCATTATGAATGGTTAACATAGTTACCAATCACACAGAAGAGGGGGATCTAGTGATGCCATAAACATCAAAAACAAATCAATGATGAGGGATGTTGGTATCAAGATCGAACTAAAAACCACAAACAATAGGGTGGTGATGGCAAGCATGATATAAAAAAGGATAAAAAGAATACTAATTATTATACAGCACTGGAAACCGTTCTTCATGCCTGTCTGAGACCCGCATCAAGAGATTAGACGTTCTAACTTTTATACTTGCCACCAATTGTTTACATACCATGATTACATGGACATTAGACTTTTCACCTCACATGTCAACGCTTCTTCAAATGCAACTTGTTCAAGTTATCATTTGAACTGAAGAATTCATTCACATCATCATATGGTAGCAAAATTAAGCATGGTATGTAAAAAGTGTTTCAAAAAAAAATTATATGTAAAAAGTGTTTTAACATATGACATCAAAATCAAAGTTTGTTGCACATAAAAACATAAATGATTTTATAGTAGAAGTGTTTGTAAAATAACCTTTTAATTTTGAGGATATTTCTTTTCTAAACTATGTTTTAAAGTTGAAAAAGACTTTATACGGTCTTAAACAAACTTCACATTGTATCAAACGACTTTTAAGAAAAGTCCATAAATTCAATTTTTAGAAGAGCCCAAACCCAGTATATTAAGATATTTTAGGAGAGAAAAATGTATTTTTTTAATATAAAAAGAAAATAAAGTATAATATTCATATTTCTCGTTAAAGAAGAATGTAGTTTACTTAGAAAAAAGAGGTCATGGCCCAAAATTCAAACAAAAACATATGTTTGGACTTGAATAATTTGTTTTTCTGATCAGCCTAGCAGCCTATGAATTCCAGCTTCTATTTTTGTAACCATTATCCAAACTACTTATACACAGGGCCCTTGTCCTGTTGTAAATATCAACGAAAAAAAAATGCTTGCATATATTTTGGTTCCTCCAAAATTATATACATTTTAATTTTAGTTACGTGCCTCCAAGATTTTTTAGGCATATAAATTTCTTATAATTTTCCATTATCACTTTTAATATGTAATGTTAAATGAAATTCCTTAAGTAATGATGTGTTCAACTCTCATTTATATTACTACATGCCACGCAAAGTGCTTTATGTGACATGACCACTACGTAATAATTATGACAAGTGTGTTATATGTATTATTTTAAAATATTTTTATTCTTATTTCAAATTTCAAATTTAGTTTTTAATTAATTTTTTATTATCTATTTTTTATTTTTTTTTTAATCTCTAATATCTCCTTCATCCATTTTCATCTTCTTGTTAGCAATATTATCACAAACTATAATTCAAATCACTTCAGTTGAACGACTATTAAAGACTAATAACAGATAGAAGTGACAAAATGTTACTGCCTTTGACATTTAATATTTCAAATCCAAATTGAGGGTCACAACTACCAATTCATGCTCCTTGACATCCTCTAGTTCCTAAAGAAGTTTCAAAAGTTGGAGTTTTAATTCAACGATCTTTGTAAACTCTACTAATATTATGGTTAAGGTCTTGAATTTCTTGATATTGATGTGTTTCAAGTATGATATTCTTTTATTATTGTGCTATATCATTTAAAAAACTTGGTAGAATTTTTCATATTAGGTAGAGTTCTAGTGAGGTATCCCAAAAGGATTGCAAAGGTTTGATATCCCTTAATTTGATTGCCTTATTATAATTGATACTGTGTGATAGTGAAATATTTGAAGATTGACTTAGAGATTAAGATAATATTTGCTTCATATTAAAGATTATATTTTTAGAAATATTATATTTGAGAATTTTATTTTTTTAAACATGTTTAGAAAAAAATCAAAATTTATTAAATTAAAAATTTAAAAATAAAAATAAAAGATAAAGATAGTGAGAAAGAAGTAGTTATTGTAAATAATAACTTTCATTCCCATAAAAATAACAAATAATCACTCCCTTCTTATGGTAAAAGAAAAGGCTTGCAACATAAAAGAATAATTTTTTAGAAAATAAAATATAGCCAAAAATATATTATTATAACTTCTTAACAAATATAAAAATATTCATTATCTTCAATATTTCTGAGAATAATAAAAGATAATATAAAACAAACACATTGTAAATATCTTATTTTTTTATTCTTGAGATTTTTTAAGGTCAATTGAAAAAAGGTGTAGCCCAAAAACATATGATACTATAGATTTTTGAAACCTTGTTCATGAATATTAGCAGAGTTTGTAGAATGTCAAATTAAAGTTCCAAATGTTGGTATTTTGTTATTCATTGAAAGGTATCGATAAACGTATTTTGGATGTTTTGAAGTTTGATTTGGATCTTAGTCACTTGTTTATCATTAAAATAGGTTATTTGATTTCACTTTCACCTTTAAGGAGATTATGTAATGATGTCGGTGAGGTGAATAAAAAGTGAATGGAGAAGAAATTGAAAGTTAAACTAAATAAAATTAAATAAAATATTAATTGTGAACTAACATTAAAATTTGAATTTTATGGGAACTAATATTAAAACTTGAGAATTATTCTAGAGTATAAAAAATTTATAAAATGACACAATCAACACTTATTATGTAATAGTCATGTGAGTTTTATATGATAGTCACATCACATAAATAATTCATGTGACAAGTACTAAATAAATCACTTATGTGATGAACATCTCATTATTTAATAAAGATTTAAATATATTTTTCATACTTATAAAGTAGTTCATTTTGATTTTGCTACTTAAATTATTAATTTTTATTTTATTTTTGTATCTATGATAAGTGTCATTATTTAATACATTTATGTAAGAAAATTTGTGTCTTTTGTGCTTTACTGTTGTGGAAATTAGCAATTACTTTCTAATTTGAGACTACTTTTATTAAAATACATGTTTTGAGTTTGGAAACAAAGTGAGATATTTAATCTCAATTTTTATATGAATGTTAGGTAGTTGTGGAACAAGAAGACAATTAAGAAGAATTTTGCTCAAGCGAACTTTATCTAGCTTGAGCGAGAATGACCCAGAAGAGTTCCAGCAGAATTCGCCCAAGCGACATCGTCTTGCCCAAGGAGTCTCGCTCAGGCGAAAATATCTCACTTGAGCGAAAATGATCTAGAGAGCAAGTATTTCTCAGCAGAGAATCTCGCTTGAGCGAGATAACCCTTTCTCAATTTTATGCACATTTTCGCTTGAGCGAAAATATCTAGCTCAAGCGAAAAGTCACTTAGGTCAATACGGTGTTTAAAAAAGAGAGAGGGAAACGAAAAGAGGTATCTTGGAGAGAAGAAAACCTATCTTGCAGTAGAGACGACTACCATGAGCGGCTAACTTCTTCCTTAAGGGATTGAATGTAATCTATTCAAACTCAATTGTATTTTGGTGATGGTTATATATTAATTCTCTTTCTTTACTTGTT
>JAMLFT010005928.1:0-16835 GCA_026544285.1 Pachyrhizus erosus
ATTAAATATTATTATTTATTTTTATTCTTAAATATTTTTATTATTAATATTACTTTTATTATTATTAAATATTTTTATTATTAATATTATTTTTATCATTATTATTAATAATATTACTTTATTATTATTATACACAAACATAGTACGAAAAGCGTGTTGTTAGTGTGATTTTATTGTTCAACTTTGTAGTTTTCTTTGCATTTTATGCGATAAATTTTTTCGACGTGGAAGCCATGAGAATTTTAAGAATTTTGTTGATATTTCGCTTGTAAGAAATCAACAAAAGGTGAAGAAATTCTTACATTTCTTTATCTTTTATGAACCTTCTTCAATATTTTAACTTTAACAAATGAAGCGTAAATTAATCAATTATCATAATGTTAAAAACTCATTTAAAATGAAAATAATGAAATCATTAATTTCCAAAACAAAAAGATTTGTTTTCATAATTACAAAGACTGAATAATTACGAATAAAATATATTTTTTATTTTTTTATTTTAAATAAAGATTAATATTAATATTTGTATTTTAATTTTAATCAATTTGGTTTCTAAATGTTAATATATAATGATTTTTCTTACATTCTCACACATAATATTTTTTATCATCAAGAGAGATAAAAATAATTAATTTTAAAAAAATTTAAAAATTCAATTGAGTAAAGTTAAAGTTTAAATAGTACTAAAGTCAAATTTCACCTAATACATACAATAAAATTATATTTTTTTTCATAAATTATATTAATTTCATTCTTATTTATAAGATATTTTTAAAAAAATTATAATCCTTTTTATAATATATATTTCAATTATCTTATATATTAATTATTTTTTATTAAATTTTATTTATTTATTTTAATTCATAATTAAATACTATTAAATTATATTTTTCTCTTAAAAAAATCAATAGACTTATAATAATATTAAAGACAAATTTAAAAAAAATATTTTTATTACATACAAATTTAAAATCAAAATCTAAATTTTTAATATTTTTAATAAATATAAATTAATCCACCCCGTTTTATAAAAAGTGACAAAAGGAGTAATAATTTTAGAAACTATATTTAATACATTACTAAAAAAGAAACAGTCATGGCGAGAACAATTGTGAGAGGGGTAAATTTGTTTTAGCAAGTGGATAATTGTCCAACAGTATAAAACAAAAAACGAAAAGAAAAAAGGAAGAGGGCAATCCAGTCATTTCAGCCACAGATAAAAAAAAAAAAACCCAAATAAATCCAAATGGCACATGAAGCATAACACTGCCGAATCAACCAAACTCCAATTCATATATAAAGGGAGATCAGAAAAAATTCAGAGATCCCAGATTGGCACATTATTTAACGTTGCCACTCCCATAGATTTCGGCCCCTCAAACCTTTTCAAACCAAAAACCTGGTAGAAAGAAAGACAGAAAGAAAGAAAGAAAGAAAGAAAGACTCTGCAATAATACACCACACAAACAAACACAACAACGTTCTCTCATTAGTCATCATCGTTCTCACGTCAAACAAAAAATTACATCACAGAAGATATAAAAAAGAAAATCATAAATTCATAAACTCATTCTCCGTTACCGAATCCGACTGACGTGGTTTTGGCATTCCGTTAGCGGCGCCAGCATGTCGTCCGGCGGCCCCACCACGACCTCCTCGAACACCAGCCCAAGGGTCGCCGCGGGCCCCACCACTACGCGCCGTCGCGTGGCCGACATCACCGTCGTAGACACGGAGAAGCAGCAGCACCAGCACCAGCACCAGCAAGTTTCCTCAAGCTTCTCCGATTTCTCCGAGGTCGAAACAGACGAGAATGTCTCCCACGCCCACGCTCACGCCCACGCGCACCACCACCACCTTCACCCTGTCACGCGTTATTTCCTCCTCCGCGCGCGTATCCTCCTCTGCGTGCCCGAGTCGTTCTTCCAGCGCGTGGAGCAGCTTGTCCTCTGGCTGGCCGGTTCGGTTCAGAGCCTCCGGTCCGGTAAGTACGTGGGCCGAAAAATTTTCTTGGCCCTAATCTTCATGCTCGTCATGTCGGTGTTCCTCAAAGTGTCGCTTCTCGGCACGGGCGTTGACATGAATGGGAAGAGCTTCAAGAGCATCGAGAATGGCCAGCTCATACTGCAGCGCTTCAAGGAGGATTGGGTCTCTGCCCAACGAGTCATCACCGAACCCAAAACCTCCATTCCCAAACGCTTCCTCGAAAGGCTCGCTGTAAGTCTCTCCATAAACGTGTTTTTCTCAAAAACCGCTTTTTCTTTCTTTTTCTCGTTTCCTTCTCCTTATTGCTCTTAAAAATTCCTTTTCTAGAATCGCTTTTTTTTTTTAAACCCCTTTTGCCTTTTCTCTCTCTCTCTCTCTCTCTCTCGGGTGAGAAAAATATATAATAAGGTTAAAAGTTTGCGGAATGGAACGTTAAAAAGGTTTTAAGTGTTAATTTGTTTTTCCTTGTGATTGGGTGAATTACTCATTTATTTATTTGTTTTTTAATTGCATTTTTATTTTTCATTTTTATTTGCTAATTTCATCTGTCATTTTTTAATGGGATAATTTTGATTTATCTGTAATAAAATATTGACATGGTACTCTGTCATAATGACAAATATTACTCTCCATTTTATCAAGTTTAATTATATAAATTGGTCTTTATATCTGCACATAGTATTTATCATTCTATTTAATTTTTTTACTTAAAAATTACATCTTTATATATACATATTTTTAATCTATTTTATACACTGCTTTCTAAAACCACAGGAATTAAGATGAATTAAAATGTTTGCATGTAAGAATTAAAATGTGTGTATGTATTGACACTAAAACTATTTAAATGAGTAATTAAATATTTTTATTAATGTTAAGAAGCAATAGATAAATTAAAATAAGAATATCAAATTTGACAAGGTTATAAAAATGTACTGTTTTTTATATGTTTTTGCTAGGATGAAGGTGTTCAGTTGCTAAAATAAAAATTTGTTGGTAAAGGTGTAGTGTGATTTGGTTAATAGAATAGTAATAACTTATTTCGAATGGCGGAAAGTGGTGAAGCATGAACAAACTGAGTGCCAGAACTTGAGATACGGGATTGGGTGTGAAAAGATTTGTTTTCGTCGTAAGGTTGACAAGTCTCGAATGATTGGAATTCGGACTTTTTTTTGCAAAATTTTGACTTATTGCATATAATCGCCGGCAAGTGGCGACACGTGTAGCTATTTTCAATGTTGGGTACTGAGAAGGTGGCTCTGACCTTAACACTAATGTTTGATATGCATTCTGTTATTTCTAACGCGCTTCCTTTGCTTTCTCTTTTTCCATATATGTGATACCAGCTTGTGTTCATTGAGTTGTTTAAATTTTATGTGTTAAACAATCTAAGATTAATGTGTTTATACTGATCAAAATTTAATGTTTTTAGCGGACATGTTTGATTTTTATTTCAAAAGGCATTTCTAAATATTGAGCATATTTTTAAAAGTAAACTTATTTTAATAATATATTTGGTTATATTTAAAAATATAATTATAAATAAAAAAATTTACTTTATAATTGTTTTTTGTAAAAGTAAAACTTTAGTTCATTTTATAAATTGAATTTACAAACTTAAGTTTACACGTAATAAGTTGTTTTTACTGTTGAAGTACTAAAATTGAAGGTTTTTTCACCAAATTGAGTTTTGGAATTGTGCTTGATAATCTTAGATTGTTTAACACTTATCGTGGCTTTACCTTTATTTTGCTTTCTTTTTTACTTTCTTATAATTTTTAATTTATTTGTTTGTTGTTGTTTTATTCAATAGACTCTAGAAATATGGATGAAGCCGAACAGTGACAAATATTACCAATGCGTTTCTCGACCCAGGAATGTAATAAGTAAGTGTACAAAGGAACTTTTAGTCTCAATCTTTCGATATGTGTAATCAACTTTTGTCTCACTTGTCATTCCTTTTCTTTCAGCGCCAAAAAAGACAAATGGCTATCTTCTTGTTCATGCCAATGGTGGATTGAATCAAATGAGAACTGGGGTAATAAGATAAGATCAAATGAAACATAGGATTATGCTTATGGATTTCATTTCTAAACTTCAAGTTTCTTAATTTGCTGCTAATTCCTAGAATCTTCATTGACTTGCAGATATGTGATATGGTTGCAGTGGCAAAAATAATGAATGCCACCCTTGTCCTTCCATCTCTTGACCATGATTCATTTTGGACTGATCCAAGGTAAAATTTGCCATTTAATTTGAGTGGAACATTGATTCATTATTCATCTCCTCATGTAACCATTTTTCCAAAATATAATGTTCCTAATATATTTCAGTGACTTCAAAGATATTTTTGACTGGAGGCACTTCATGAAAGTTTTGAAAGACGACGTTGACATGGTTGAGTACTTGCCGGTTCAGTATGCATCCTTGAAACCTCTTGTGAAGGCTCCTGTTTCCTGGTCAAAGGTGTGGCGTATTAACCAATTCTATGTGACAACATTGAAACAATTCTAGTTTTTCTTAGTGCAATAGCGGCTCAGATGCTTCATTTGCAGGCTAGTTACTACAGAGGTGAGATTGTTCCATTGTTGAAGCGACATAAGGTTGTACAGTTTACTCACACGGATTCCCGGCTTGCCAACAATGGCCTTGCTTCCTCTATTCAGAAACTTAGGTGCCGTGCCAATTACCATGCTCTCAAGTACACAGCAGAAATTGAAGAGCTTGGAAGGGTTTTGGTGGATAGGCTAAGAAACAACAATGAACCATATATTGCCCTTCATTTAAGGTATATTGTGTTGGGAACTTAACGTCTCTTTGGATAAACTTTTCCATAAATATTAAGAAGAAAATAAAAAGAAAAAATGAATTGAACTTTTTTCATAAATTAAAATTACTTTATATATTTCTATTTTTGGAGAAGTTAGGTGATAGAGTTTTTATAAAAATGAAGTGCAATAGTTGACTTTATCTTATGAGAGAAGTTGAATTCATTTTACCATGTTTTCTTCTTTTTGTGATTATGGAGAAGTTTATTTAAATATGACCAAAATATGACAATTTTTCTTATATTATTTATTTATTTATTTGCAATATAGATATGAGAAAGACATGCTAGCCTTTACTGGCTGCACTCACAATCTCACTGCTGAGGAGGCTGAGGAACTCAGGGTTATGAGATATGAAGTGAAACATTGGAAGGAAAAAGAGATTGATAGTGTAGATAAAAGATTGCAAGGGGGGTGCCCTATGTCACCTAGAGAGGCAGCTATTTTTCTCAAGGCAATGGGATACCCTTCCACTACAACAATCTACATTGTTGCAGGAGCTATTTATGGTGACAATAGTTTGGAAGCCTTTCAATCCGAGTTCCCTAATGTCTTTAGTCATTCTACCCTAGCAACTGACGAGGAGCTAGAACCCTTCAAGCCATATCAAAACCGTCTTGCTGCTTTGGATTATATAGTGGCCCTGGAAAGTGATGTCTTTGTGTATACCTATGATGGAAACATGGCCAAGGCAGTACAGGGGCATAGGAGGTTTGAAGGATTTCGGAAAACCATCAATCCTGACAGGTTAGTTCACAATATAACTCACTTCCTGAATTTTTCTTTGCATTTGGATAACATGACACATCTTAATAGAGAAAAAGACAGAATAAAATCGCCTAATTGACACTTTGAGTATTTAGGTAACACAATTGTACAATTTTACACCTGTGTTTTAATTACACAAATTTGGATCTTCCAGTATTGCAATTGTGTAATTTTTGTTCTTTTGTTAGTCTTTCCTTAAATATCTAACAGATTTTGTTGACGTGTTGTCTTACCCATATATTGATGTGACTTAATTGTACTTTTAATATTTTTTAATTGTAATATCAGAGACAAAGTGTAATTAAGTAAGCTATGTTAGTCAACACATCAACTGTCATGTGTCACATTGGCAAAATCTGTTAAATATGATAGATTGACAGAAGAACCAAAATCATACAATTATGATAACAAAAGCAATTATTTCGCCAATTAGAATTTAAAAAATTAAAATTATACAATTATAATAGTTAAGAGAACAATATGTTTAATCAATCTTTCGCATAATATGACCAAAACTAATATGGGGATCCTAATCGATTATTTTAATTCTTTTGGGATGAGTTTTGTGTTTGGCATTGTCCATGTTACTGATGTGTAATCTGTTTCATTGCTTTTCAGACTGAACTTTGTTAGGCTGATTGATCAATTGGATGTGGGTACCTTATCTTGGGAAGCATTTGTTTCTGAGGTTAAGGATTCACATTCCAATAGGCTAGGTGCGCCTTATCTTAGACAAGTAGGAGAGTCACCAAGAACAGAGGAGAATTTTTACGCCAATCCCTTTCCTGGTTGTGTGTGTAACAAGTCTCAGGAACAAATTGCAAGCCAGAAACTAGACCATCGGTTTGGTGTTGGAGCACAAAGATAGTGTCTTAGTTTTGTTATATATGATTAGGCCAAACAGTGTGGTTTCATCATGCATTATGACATTGCCTTAAAGTTAAAGGAAGCTCATTGTGGTTGTGGTGGGAATGTGCTTCCTTTATCCAGCCTGGTTGATGACGCTGCTGAAGAAACAGTGGGACCTTGTGGGGTGCTCATTTCATTCAAAATGAGTTTCAGTTTAGGCATACAAAAGGGAAAGAATAGAAGGTCTTGTGTATAATCAAAAGGCATACCATACCACAGGTTAGATTATACTGGTGGGGAGATTGACATTCACAATACTACCCCTTTGGATATGAGAGTTATACATACTGTTAAAACCATTTGATTCTTTGATTCTTTTTGGAAGGATGATTACCAAATGAAGCATGTTTCCAATTTTGGATTGAACAGTTGTTGATTGATACATAGGAATCTAGCTTCATACATTCACAATAGATGTCTTGTTTATATGTTCAATATTTATGTTGTACCCCTCTGCCGTGAATTGAAGACTACGAATGTAAAAATATTGATAATTTAGTTAATTTTATAAATATCTTTGTTGTTTTCATTGTCTTGTTTGATACGCAAAGGAACGCCAGGGGCTCTTGTCTCAATTTTTTTTTAGATAAAACAGATGAAATTCTTACTATTATAAATGAAACGCGTGTGCTATTATCAAAGACAGGTAATGAAGTTTTATCAAGATGTATGTCCTGCAACTTTGAATTGAGAGATTTGAGTAATTTGTCAATTTGGAATATAAAGAATTTAGAATGCAATTCAAAATTTATGGTCAACCATGTGTTACACGGGGTTTTAAGGATTAAGTTGCTTTAATATTAAATTTTAGTGAAGTTATTTTTTTAATAACTGTAACCATTAAATTTTATTTGATTATTAAATTATAAAAGTTCTGATTGAATGAATTAAGTTTACAATATTTTATTAAATTTTATTACTATTTGATAAATTCAATTTAATGTATAATATATGTATACTGTTAAAAATATAAATAAATATTGAATATATGATTGCAGATTTACAAATTTCAATATATCTAAATCTGTTGTCCAAGGTTATTAAGAAATATAAAAAATATTTTAATTGATAAAATATTCTTCTATTAGTGACTTTACAAAATTCTCATTATTCCTTGTGCCAATTCAATAAATTTTAGTACTAATTAAAAAATAAAAAGTAAAAAATAATAAATAATTAAAAGAGAAATAAA
The DNA here is from genome assembly GCA_026544285.1 of Pachyrhizus erosus. NCBI lineage: Eukaryota > Viridiplantae > Streptophyta > Magnoliopsida > Fabales > Fabaceae > Pachyrhizus > Pachyrhizus erosus. The sequence continues at coordinate 7,684 of JAMLFT010005928.1, forward strand.
AAAAAATTGATTTAACTTTACATGTTATGAAAGTTCAAAAAACATAAATCACAATTTTTTTTTATTAGTAGACATATATGATAATATTAAGATAGACTTACTTTGTCCAATTAGTAAGACTTAATTAGCAACATGCACTAACATGTTGAGTTTGTGAGATGGAATCTGAATTTGATTATTGTGGAATACATCTTTAAATAGAGGTGTGAAACTTCTAATATGGTTAATTTTCAAATTGATAATTAGTCACATGATCAGCTTAAACACAGAAGTTTATGGAGATATTTCAAAATTGCGACAGAGCTAAAGACCTTAATTATGGTGATTAAAAATGATAAATCTATTTTTTATGTGTAAAAATAAAAAAATAAGTACCATAAAATTTACAACTTATAAAAGACAAGATACTATTAATAAAAAATTAGTTTATATATTTAAATATTTATTTAAATTTAAAGAAACTCATTCAAGTCATTAATGACAATCAATGTCATTACCAAACATTCAAAAGATAGTTAAATGAGTCTCAACATGTGGTTTGTCTTGTCCATTTCGTGGACTAATATTGAGGTCGTTCAAAGGGTAGTGGCCGAAGAGGGAATGATAGCAATGTAAATCAAATTTGACATTCCCTAATCATTTTCAACCTTTCACTTATCTTACCTTTATTTACTACGCTACTCTAAATTAATCTAAGAAGTTTCTATGTCCTATATTTGTTTGCCAATGAAATTGCCAATAGTTGAAAAGGTAAATGAAAAGAAAAATCTAATCTCACGCTTTACCTAGACTTGGCACCCCCTTCTTTTTTGATGTATTCTTAACCTTAAATCAATCCCATATGAGAGGAGGAAAAAGGATGACAAGAAAAAGTGAAAGTTAAGTTAGAAAGAAGAGTCTTTTTTTGGTATTAAGAAAGAAGAATCTTTAATTGATCAGTCCTATGTTGAAAATTTTGTTTTGGTAGGTTTCGGTATTAAGAGTCTTTCTGATATTGAGATGTTGAGAAAAAATAGATAAAAAAAAAGGGTGATATATACTATCTTAAAGTGTATTTTATGTCCAATTAGTGTTCAGTATTTAAAGTGTGTATATATATATTTGGATAAGTATTTGTAATTTAAAATAATGTTAATTTTGATTAAAAGTTAATTTGAAGTTAAACAATTCATGCTTAGGTATGTTTATTTTATTTAAAGTCATTTTGCAAAATTTTATTCGTAAACACAGATGCTCTTTTAATATTAACCCTTTTAACATCAATCTTTTAAAATTTAAACAAATCAAACACTAAAGTGCGCTAGATAGTGAGTAAATCATTATTTGACCTAACCTAAAGGTAATTATTTTTTTCACTTCTTCGAAAACCAAAATTTATGACTCAAAATTATATTTAAATAACTCAGTTATGATTTTATCAAACACTTTACTTATGGATAAAATTTAATTTATACCCTCTAAATTAAAATTTGAGATCAGCAAAATATAATAAAAACATGAAAGTTGAGGAGGTAAATGTGGAAAACTTCAAGTTGAATTTAAACAGTAAGTCAATCATAAGGGAAAAATACCAAAAATTGATTAGTTGACATGGTCCAATTCCAAGGAAGAATTGTTGAGTTATCACAAACGCATAAACACGTAGAATATACTTAAAATAGTGAATCAGTCAATGTGGAAGATAAAGTACCAAAGAAATATAATTTTGGTGTAGCAAAATTTTTTCGAAAGAAAATGACATAGAATCTAGATAACTTTATCCAAAAAAAAAAAAATACTTCTAAAATATAAAAATGAAAAGAAAAAAACTAAAATGTAAAAAATAACTTGTAAAAATTATCTTATGTGTAAATTAATTTTAATTTTTTAAAATTATTTTTTTAAAGTATTTTTGGATAAATTTTATAGTGCACTAATTTTCTTACTTCCGTTTTTATTCATGGAAGGTTCTTTTTCTTGTTTTATTGTTAGGCCTTAAGCACTATTTTTAGTCCTCAAGCACTGTTCACCCTAATGTTTTAATAATAGGAAAGAAAAAGGAGTTGGTCCAAGAAACGACGTTTGAAAAGGAAAGAACATTTTTTTCTTTTCGTGTACTTAATATAGTTTTTTGGTGTACTGGAAAGAACATACTTAAGTGTCAAGTGAAGTCTGTTTTTTTTTGTTTTTTTGTCTTTTTACAAGACTATGATATTTATAAGGTATTTTAAGTTCTGACTAACTTTAACTGAGTTGAACTAATGTATTTTTAAAAATAAAGCTCTTAAATTATTTTGAATTTCTATAAATGAGACTCAAGAAACATTAATTTTAAAGATACCAATTTCTTAATAACTAATATGCATTGGTGTTATTTTTACTGTTTCGAATACTTGACATAATAAAATTAAAAAATAATGATAATTTAATAACTTAAAAGATGATTTTGTTGGGTCAAAACAGGAGAGAGGTAAGATCTAAGAGCATTTTCAATAGTTATCATTTAAGTAATTCATCTCAGGTCCTTAAGTGGGTTTAAAGTAGATTTTATTATGTGGTACTATATTTAAGCAACTTACATTTTTATACTTTTGCTGTTGCATAAAATAATTAGCCAAATGGATCAGTTAAATGTACACGATTTCAAAATAATTAGGCGATTGATATTGAGAGGGAAATTTTACCCCTTAATGGTGGGTTCTCTTCAATAAGTACTTGGTTAGGTGAAGATAGAAGAAAATGAAATGGGAAGAAATTAAAGGATAAATATTATAAAAGAAATTTTTTTAAAAAAAACTATATAAATAAAAGATACATTTGAATTTTTAGAATTGGTTTCCTTCTTTTAAACAGACATATTTATATCAAGAACCAGTTAATGACCCACATTTTCTACCTAACAACCACTTGAATGTGGAGTTAAAACCATTCTCAGTACATTTTGCCTTCATTCAGTACACTTATAGTTAAACTCAGATGGCCATAGTTACTTCAGTGGCTTCCCATGCATTCTGGCCCAATACTAATTACCGACTGAACACTGCAGTTGGGCCTGAGGCCCACCATACCCAAAATTTGAATTTCGATTGTCAACAACTGTTTATTTTAAATTTAATTTCGTTTCACCATTAAAATATTGTTTTTAAGCAATAAATATATTTTTTATTCATAAGAATAGTTTATTATATAAATATTTAAGCAACCCGTCTTATGAACTAGATAAGCAACTTTTCTGATATTACTAAATCTCAATGTAATTTACTTATTTACATGAAACTGAAAATTAATATTTTCATAATGGAGCATATTTTGTGACGTAATGACGCAAACTGCCAACTGAGGTGGTCAAAGATTTATATATGAAAACTTCACTAAGTAACTTAAAAACCATTTATTGCGTAGAAACATAGTATATTTTATTGGCCATTAACTTTTCCTTATATAATTTTTCCACTCCTTTCCATTTCTTAAAAGTAATGGATGCTGGATGATCATATTTTTTCCTCAAGCAGCACTCGTGAATACTTCTGGTTACATTTACGGCTTTCTGCATTATTAAGTCCGAAACAAACAAAATAACTCACACAAACAAATATTGGACTTAAAAATCCATTACTCAATTGATATTGGAATCATTGGTATGATAAATAAAGCCCATTAATGTTGGACAAATAAGAAAAGAACACCTATGTTTTGCTGGACAAAAAGGACTAAAATAAAATTTTGGTCTATTGTCTACATTTTGATTCCCCCTCCAAAAAATAAAACAAACCACACCAAAAAAAAAAGGAGCATAGTTATGATTTCAGATTGATGATAAATATTAAATTGATTTGTTTTAAATATTTTAAATTATAAATATGTACTTATTATAAGATCTTACGAACATAGAGTTCGTCTATGATTGCTGTGAACTCCGTTCCTTGTAAAAAAAAAAATTATTTTTTATTAGTTTGTAAAAATTTCTTTATAATGTACTTCTAAAAAAAATTTATTTTGATGAATAAAAAAGATCAAAAGAGGTTGGGGAGAGAAAATCATTGTAGATTGTAGTGTATTTTATTCGGGATCTCATAAAGATGCAAACGTATACGTAGCTTAGTATTTTTGCTTTGTATTTTCATTACTCCAAAGATAAAAGACGAGCAACAGAAATTATGTGGACTAATTTGGGAGCTGCGAGCCGAAGGAAGTGAACTAGGAAAGGCCCAGGAAAAAAAAAAACAAAGGGCTCATTTGGCTAAAGAAAAAAACATATATTTGAAAAACTCAAGAAAGATGTTATACGTAGGTCGCACCAAGACTAGAAAAAAGATAAATTGGGGAGTTAGATTTGTAGCATAGCAGAACTTGATCAGTCTAGTATGTGTTTGGATTTACTCAAATTCATAAAAAAACGTAAAAGCCAGTATTGCTGTTTATATTTGCTTTGTGTCAGAACAATTGCTAAAGCACTGCCAAGCACATAAATGGATATTCTCCAGTACAGTATAGGGCTTACTTGTTTTAGATGAGTAATCCATTTCTCACCTTACCAGTCATCCATGTAAAATTATGACTAAGATTAATTTTAACACATCCTAATTTCGTTCAGTAGTTCAAAATCAATTCCTTTCAACTTTAAAACAGGTACTTAACTGTAGATTCTTGCATGTATAGAATAAAGGAACGTGCATAAAACTAAAGCAGAAGGTAAAACAATGACGAAGGGATAGTGTGCTAGAATTTAGAAATACAAACAAATTGCAAACTCATTACAAGAATAGTGTACATTTCAATTATTACCTACAAAATTTTCGATTGACACCCACCCCCTACTCATGCATAAGTGGTATTGGATGACATGAGTTGGAAGCAACCAAACAATTTTTGCAATCTGATCGCGTTCACCTGCTCCCATTTGATAGGAAACACTTTTGGAGAAGCTCCAAATAAATAATCAAACAAAAACTACCAACTAATGCCTCAGGGCTCTGCTAAGCTCTACTGAAATTACAGATACAATTTTTATCACCACATTGAAGGCACATAAACTTGTTCTTTGAGATTCTGAGTAGCACTTTCAGTAGGGAAACCTCTAACTGCACCAATAGTCCATTGGGATATAATTCCTGCTGCAACCGCAAAACGTAGCTGTCTCTCCAAAACATCTTGATTTTCAAACATTTCTAGGCATGTGGTTAGTTTTCTTAAAATAGCAGCTACAACAGCATCACCTGAGCCAGTTCTATCACAAGTATATGGGGTTATGAGCACATCTTCAGTTCCCACCACAGCCCCATCAAAAGAAGGGGTATAATAGTGAATTCTAAGTGTTCCATCAGTCACAAATAGGAACTTAAGTCTATCATGCCACAAAGGTGATACTTCTTCAGCAGTGTAATGGTAATACTCTTGTCGATTCTTGGTTTGTTCATAACTTTCAGCAAAGTATTGTGGCCTATAGTTTCTCTTCCTCTCATAATATTCTTCATCTAGAAGGAATTCTAGCTCACTTCTTGAAACTTCAATGATGTCCGCTTCATTCCATGCTTTTTTTATTATTTCTCTTGTCTCATCACGTGATCTCCATAGAGGTAATGGCAGATTTAAATCAAAAAATACAAGGCCGCCAAACTTCTTAGTCCACTTAATTGCTTTGAATAGTGTTGATTCCATCGAGGGGCATATTAGAACTTCAGAATTGAAATGGAAAATCCTTGCCTGAAGTAGTCCACACAAAAGAAATCACAACAAATTCAGTGTACACTTCACACAGCAAACATGTCCATGCAAAACACAACATTACAGCATGTGGCATAGTTGAATACGTTGTTAATTATGATCCTTTTCTGGTTACATTGCTTGTGTTTCCTATCAAAGTAAACGGACTTTATTTTGATGTTATAACTTATAAATCCTGTTGCGCAAGGAAATTTTATCTGTTAGGTTAAGTGGTATAAGTATAACTACATAGGTGGCTTCATCAACAATTTTTCCAATTTATCCATCTTAAATTTTTATCCTTCTCACACTAAGCACATCTTCAATTTTCATCCATCCTTATTTGCACCTTAACTGATAAAGCAATCATCCTAAACAAATTACATTACACTGAATCAAAATTAATTGCTAAACTCATAACCTTTTCATCCACAGCACAACAAAGTCAAAAAGATCACTCAATAAACGCTTGGTGCCTACAAACACAGTTCAATGAAAAATATTCACTGCATTAACAAGTCCATATATAATTCCTGAAATCATTTTCAAATCCTAAAAGTATGTAACTGAAATTTTAAAACCCCACAAACAAACAATCACGAAGTCTTTATACCAAAATTCATATCCTACTAATCCCCGCTGGAAATTCTTATGCCAGAATTATCAAAATCACTCCCAACAAACCCACTATCAATGAAAATCCAGTTCATCCAAAATAAGTTATGCAACAGTAATGCTACTACTGATGAAGACTTACAGACCTCACATCAAACTGATGAACTAAAGAGTTTCAACCCAACTTAAAAAGCAAGTGAATGTTTGTTTCAGTATAAATAATTGTTTTCTTCATTTTTCCAAAATCACTTCTTAGATGTCACAAAAAAAAAAAAAAAAATTCTCTCAAAATATATTAGTTCAAACTTGCTATAATGATCATTTAAATAACAAGTGTATATTCGTTACACTTTAAATAACTGTTTTTTTTTTATTCATTTTTTAAATACTGTTTTAAGATGTAACTAATTTGTTTCACTCTTGAAAAATGCTAGTTCAATCTTGTATTATGAATAATCATCACCCGGACCTCAAATCAAACAAATGAACCAAATAATTACAACCCAAACTGAAAGCAAGTGCATGTTTGTTTCAGTTTAAATAATTGCTTCTTCCTGTTTCACAAAAACTTACAATTTCATTATCACCGCTAAATTTCCATCGAACAAGTAATCCAAACAGGCACTCCATTAAATTCCGCCTCATATTTAAGGTATTCACAAATTAAATAGAAACCTAAATTTGGTGGCAAAGTATACCTATATTTTTGGTTAAACAAATTTGAGAATTGGTTAAAGTTGTCTTGTGTCAAAAGCATAGCCAGGAATACTAAAAACAACTCTCTAGTCTCTAACACGCTCTTTCCAATATTATTAGTTAAAATTTATGCATATTCCCAAAATGGCCTAGGTTTCACTTCCTATTCATTGAATCTCAATAAGGTAGTTTGAGGTCTTTTTTTTAGCTTTCCTTCTCCATAAAAGGTAAGGCAAACACATTTTCAAAAAAATCTAAGCAAAGAAGTTTTCAGAGAAAAAAAAAACTGCTCTTATCTCTCTCCACTCCCTCTTGGCCATACCTTCTAAGTTAAAAGAAATGAAAACAACCACACGACTTCTATTTTATTTTCAAAGAGTTTAATATGCATAGATTATCCATTCAAAAGTCTGTAATAAACTAATCAGATTACATCTTTGTATGATTCTTAAGGTAATTATCATACAAGTCAACAATCTTACCATCCACAACATACATGACAGTTAATCCATATATTTGTTTATTTTTAAAACCCTAAAACTTCAACATAATAAGTGTGTTCCCAAGTCCTAACATTTCTCAAAACCATCAATCCAACAACACACAGGTGACCAACTAACCAACCCTAAACATAAAATACTAAAGGTTTAAATGTTTAATTACTCATTTGATCCCAATACTTACACAATTTTTCACCTTCGTCCCTACATCTAGAAATCCCTCATTTTAATCCCTAAGCATAATTTTTATTCGTTTTAATCAAAATACAGTCACTTTTGAATTCATTTTCACCTCAACAATTATAGACTGCAAGGACTAAAAGTGTAAAACCGTTATCACAATCATTCAATCACAAACTATAATCTATGATAAAATTGTTTCTTTTATAATGTTATCTTAAAAGTCATAAGTGTACAACAGAGCATCACCATGTATAGCATTCAAGTAAGTAATTAAACCAAAATATACCTCTTTCAAAACGGCAAGGTTGAGTTCAGACGCAAAAAGCGAATCCTCGGCGGATTCCTTAACCATCTCCATCTTCATCCTCCCCTCTTCGAACTTCACCTTCATATAGGCACACCCCGTCCTGCGACCGGCGTCAATCTTCACACCCCTTGTCTGCACCCTCTCCTTGTTCATCATAAGCACCATCTCGTCCCCGAACTCGTCGTCTCCGACCTTGCCGAGAAAGGCGGCGCGTCCCCCCAGGCGCGCGTGGGCGACGGCGACGTTGGAGGGTGGGCCCCCCGGGGCGCGCGCGAACTCGGGGGGCTTCCACTGGAGCATCTTCCACTCGGAGTAGATGTCGGGGTGCATGGGGTAGTCCTGCACCCGCACCGCAGGGACGAACTCCCTCTGCGCGGCGCCGAAGCAGCATATGAGGGGCGGGTCCTCGTAGGGAAAGTCCATGCCGTCGTCGTAGTCATACAGGTCATCTGAAGCTTCTTCTTCTTCTCCTTTTGCGTTTTGAGGCTTCGGGATGTCGTTTGAGGGTGCGAGGGTCTTCTTTCGGCCTCGTCGTTTTGGAGTTGGGGAGTCGACGGTGGAGGCTTTGAGTAATGTTTTGCGTTGGAAAGAGGGGCTTTTCGGTGGGGTTGGAGAGTGAAAGGGAAGAAGAAGAAAGTGGTGAAGTGATGCCATTTTCATTTTCGATAGATGGATGGATGGATGGATCAGTGAAAGGGTTTATCATCCATGTTGGGTTATTCGCTGCTCAAGGATATGTTATCGAATTCAACATTATCCGAATCGGGTTGGAAATGGTTTTTATATATATACTGTTTTGATTTTTTATCTTATTCAATCAGCAATTTCATAGAAACAGAAATTTGATCTTTTTATTTTATAAATTTATAATTTTCGTTTAATAATTAATTTTTTATTTTTATATTTTATGTTTTAATTAATTAAATTATTTTTTAATGACATTTTAAATAAATATATTAAATTTAAGATTTAATTTAATCTAAATAAAAGAAATAAAACATAAAAAAATTAAAAACAAAACTAAAATTATAATTTTTTAAAATAAAAAATTAAATACCTATATTTTAAAATAAAAAAATTATAATTACGAATAAACCAAAATTATATTTAAATTTTAAAAAATAATATAACTCTAATTAAGATTTCTTAATTTTTTAAAAAATATATTT